>CP092094.1:16377500-16482500 GCA_029203775.1 Neoneuromus ignobilis | reverse complement strand
AATATATTAATTATAAATCTAGAATATTAATTTGAATTATATGATAAAAAATAAAATAAAAAACTGGAAAAAAATGGGAGATTTAATAAGTTTTCATTCACATATATAATAGATTTATTCATAGAATAATTGGGTATCTTTAATCTCATTTTCTTCCTTAAATAATAATAAAAAAACCATTTTTGTCGAAAATTCCTATTTTTTATATGTAATTTTTTTCACATTTTTTTAAATATTGTTTTAAAAAATATACCGTTTATAAATCAATATTTTTATAAAAATTATTAGTTTCAAATTAATATATACGTTTAACTTTTTCATAATTTTCATAGAAATATTTAAAATTTAATAATTAATCAAACAAATTAATACATTCAACAAGTTTTGTTAATGAATATACGATAATTATTCAATTTTGAATCAATAATGAGTTCAAGGTACAAATATTACTATAGTTGATTTAAATAGAATAAACATTTTGATTTTTAGTAAATTCATATATTTATTGAATAAAATTAAACTTAAAAAATTAGCTAAGTATACTAATTTTAGAAAAAATAAAACTATAATAGGTGCTTCTTTGATATATTTTTTTGAAAATCTAGGAATTTTTAAGAGGCGTGAGAAAACAATTTACATATATATATACATATATATATATATATATATATATATATATATATATATATATATATATATATATAGTGTGTGTGTGTGTGTGTGTGTGTGTGTGTGCAAATAAAACTATAATTTGTTTCATGTTTCATTATAATTATTTTCATTAGTTTTATTTACATGTCTTAAAAATGATCTTTTAAAATTTATAAATAAAACTAATCTGTTCTGAGAATTTAAAAAAATGAAATAACAAGAAAATGACACCAACTTGCCAATTATCACAATGATAATTATATATTATGTTATTCGTATAATTATTATTGATTTAATTTAATTACGTAATATATTTTTATTTTTGTAATAATACATAGTTCAATTACATTATATTTGTAATTTAATTTAATTAGCATACACATCGTTTTAGAATTCTCTGAAGTAATATGCTGTTCTAGCTTGCGGTCTAAACAATAAAAAGAAAAACTCATAGTGGTTATTTCATAGTTTCAGTGTACTTTTTGATTGAACACTCATATATGTTTAAATATATTTTTTAATATATGTTCATTTACCTAACCATATACTGGAATTTTCAAAAATAAATAACAAAGACAAAACCACAAACAGCCAATTGAATGAAAACCAGTACCAAATGTAACGGCGCCAATTACGATAAATGGAAAAAACGATATAATAGCAAGAAATGTCATCGAATTATAGACGATGGGTATTTTTGATAAAAAAATAATTATGAATTGGGTTTATTTGTTTAGAAAAATGAGTATATATTTTTAATTATATTTCTTCGCACTAATTTCAATAGTAATATTTTTAAAACTAGTATTAATTTTTATTTTAACTTATATATATATGAATTTAAAATTTTTATTTTTCTTTTATTTAGATTTTATTTTCAGTCTGTACTTAAAAATTAAATGGCCAATTTATAGTATACTCAAGCAAATAAAACATTTGAAATATTAAATTGAAATAAAAGTTACTTCTATCTTATTGCAAATATATGTTCTAAATTTCAATCATTTCTGTTAAAATATACTTGACGATGCAAATATATGAACGAATGTATAGGGAGTGAAACGTCGACGATAGTCGTCACTCAAGCGAGCGGAAACCGTTTCTGAAACGCGTTCGTCTTATGCTCGTAAAGAAGAGATGACTAAAACGTTCCGCAGGTTATGAACGAGGCATTTTTGGGTTGGGGACGGTCGGTCTCGACAAGGTGGTGAAACGTTGAAGCAACTTGTCTACTCGAACCACACGGTTTGTTTGATTCATCAGAACTAAGGGTGATGGAGACGTCGTCACCTTCACTGTTCGTCCGTAAAAGATCTCTTTTCATATCTTTGTATGTGCGTACGTACAATTCGTCTGTCATTTCAAGTCTACCGGAAGGAAAATTTAGCAAAATTCAAACGTCATTACCACGATGAGTTAAGACGGCCACAAAACGTTTAAGATATGATAATAAAATATGTTAAGCAGGTAAGAACCGTGTTATTTCAATACATGATTCGTACAAATGATGAAATTTCAAATATGATATTTCTACATATATAAATACATCAAACGTATATATAAATAGAACAAATATAATTGTAGATAAGACCATAAACATATAGATATTATTTCAAAAGTCTATATATATTTTAATAAAATAGGTTGAATATTAACAAATGTCTTACATACATGTTGATATGTGTAAATATATGATTTAAAAGTTTTTACAGAGAAATTACTTACTCAATACATTAATTTACTATAATAATTAATAATTAATTATTGAACGTAAGTAATTACCAAATGTTAATTAAATATTGTGACATTGGAGAGACTAAGATTGAAATTAAAAAGAATGTAGGATCAAAAGTTAAGTATATAGAAAATACATTTACATTTTTTATATATATATATATATATATATATATATATATATATATATACATGTGTGTGTGTGTTTATATGTACGTAAGAATATTTTGTGTACGTTCGTTTATAGTGAATTTGAAAATATGGCATGGTTCAGCTTGAAGCAATGAGAAATTCATTTTACATGGGAGGTTTCCTGCAAGCGACCCCGCATCCCGTTGCTGCACCTCAACGACGCAAGCGGCACAGCCGCTACCGCAAAGGTTTGCCAGCGTATTGTGGCAGTTTTATTAGAATTTAGCGTGAATATTATTATGATGTGCTTCAATATTCGCATCGCAGTAAAGGAGCAACAGCATCAACACAAAAGAGATTATAGTTCCGTGACGTTTTGAACATATGTACGATATGTATAATGTTTAATCTCGTCCATATTAGTTCGTTACATTGTCGACGAATTTCTCGTCGTCGTAAGGATTATTTAATATGCTTTTCTATCTTCGTATTTTTTATTTCCAGTATTCTATGTGCTGGAGATGAATACATATAAGTCGAAGAACAAGCTTTCAATGGATTTTCGAATAACTTTTATTACAAAAGAAATACATGGATTTATATCCTTCAAAGGATTCTCTAAAAACATTTATTTTCATTTTCATATAATGTTTTTATATTAAAATATATTCAATCTATCTCAAGTACCTTTCAGATTATTAAAGTATGGAAAAATATCGTCGACAATAAATATATATAATTTATTCAAATTAAATTTATTTGTATATATCGATATTATATACTCCTAAACAACTAAAAAAAATATAAATCGATCTATCTTGAATTTTTTATAAGTATAACTTAAACGATTTCAAAAATAAAATATTAAAATAAAATATAATTAACACAAGTAAAATTAATTCATTTTTTAAAATTGCAAGACATGTTATATTTTTTTAATATTACAAAATACATAAGACACTTTTTGTAATACATTTTCAATATATATATATATATATATATATATATATATATATATATATATATATATGCAAATATTTTAAATATACATAAATTATTCTTAAAAAAATATTACTATAATTTATAACAGCTAGGGAATTCTTACGATATATTTTTTCCATTCTTTATGTAAGAAACAGTAAATCCTAAATGACTAAAAATTGTTTCTAGAACAGTTACCGGATTTTTTATTTTGTGTAGGTGCATTTATTATAATTGTTACATACTTAATCCTGATTCAGTATTATATATATATATATATATATATTATAAAATATTCTTAAAAATTATTATTACAATTTCTTAACAGCTAATAAATTGTTATGATATACTTTTTCCATTCTTTATATGAAAAATAGTAAATCCTGCATGATTAAAAATTATTCCTAGAATAGTTTCCGGATTTTATATTTTGTGTAGGTGCATTTACTATTATCTCATTACAATTGTCACATACTTGAGTAAGTTTTGTTTTTATTAATATGATTATTCACCTATAAAACCAACCTGATTCAGCATAATATATATATATATATATACAAAATATTTTAAATTAATTATAAAATGTAAATAAAAAAAAATGTTCCGTTATATGAAAATCAATTGTATGATAAAATTTCATAATAGCTTGTGTAGTACTATTAATAATTCTAAGAAAGCAATGCAAGTGAATATATAATAAGATATACTTTGACCATTATTACTCTTTCATTGAATTATTCACGAATGAATCATTCTTCGTCACTAATGGAATCATTTGGATTAAAATATATAAAATAAATATTTTGTAAATAAACTTGAATGAGTACATTGAAATATTTATTTTGATATGGTCACACCTTTCCTTAAAATAATTAAATAACAAATAATGTTTTTAAGATTAAATTTTTAATTAATTTTTTAATTCCAATATATACATATTAAAGTATATTATTTAGAATTATATATATATATATATATATATATATATCTAAATAAATAAATGCTTGAAAATATGTACATAAGATTATGTTCAAATAAACAAAAATAATAATCTAATACAAGGTAATAAAAGTTTTATCATAGCAATTTTTGTTCACAATCTCTTTGATTGGAATGGTGTTATAATAATCATTATTTTACAAGACTAATTATATTAAAAAATAAATGTTGAATCAGGGTCATTGAATAGATGAATAATAATTTTAATCGTAGAATCAGATTCTTGTCTGGTATGTGACATTTATAATAAAAATAGAAATGTCGCCTATACAAAACATAAAATCCAGTGACGATTGTTCTAGGAACGTTTCTTATTCATTCAGGATTTAAGTAATTTTTTTAGTGTAGTTAATTAAAATTATCTATATCACATGTTTAATTAGAACACTTGAATAGATTTAAATACAAATAATTACAAACTAATGCAATAATTAATTTTTAAAATTTAATAATATTTATTGACCATATTTAATTTGTTTGTGCAAGACAATGATATATTCTTAAACAAATATAATTTAATTATGGAATTACTTTAAATTCACCCTATAATATATTATTGTTTTTTTGATTAATAAATAATTATCAAATAATCAAAAAAATTAATGGTGTTTAGGATAATGATTAATTATAATAGTTTTATTATTAAAATAAAAATATTTTATTATAAAAGTATTTATAATGATTTTAATTAAATATTTTCAAACGTTTTAATTTTATTGTTCACACTCTGTTTCTATAGAAATATATATATATATATATATAATCAAATGGTAACTCATCAATAAACAATTATTGATATTTAGAACATTTACAATAGGTTAATGATTTATTTTAGTGCAGGTAAATTCAACTGTAATGCTAAAATATAATTATTTGTTTAAATATCACACACACACACACGCACACACACACACATATATATATATATATATATATATATATATATATATATATAAACACAATTTATATAATTTGTAACTTCTACATAAGGAAACATTTTAAATAATATATTATTTTTTTTGTACATTTAATTTTTTATACATGCATATGTAGCACTATTCATATAATAATATTTTTAAAATATTTCTTTTTACAACGGGAACAATTTGATATAAAAAAGAGCTTAAAAATATATGAAGACGAATCTAAAATATCGGTTTTTAAAACAAAAATACGTACTTAAAATGTGTAAAATAAAAACATATTCTTACTGTTTAAAACTTATTTATATACTCGTATGCATTGTTCAGTCACACAATTTGAATAATGTATAAATATTAATATAAAATAAATATCAATATGAAACAGTCATAGTTATTATTTTTATTCTGTTTATATTGCAGAAAATACCAATACAATAATTTATTTAAAGATGTTCATTGAATTATGTAAATTATGACCTTATGAAAGGATCATAGTTATTAATAAAAAAGGTTTTTAAAGATTTTTCCTCAAATAAAACTCGTTTTTATGATGGGATCGTCATATAAACTATAATTATGCGAAACAAATACACAAACTTTCATATGAAAAAATCCCCAATTAAAAAGAAATATAAATAATCTCATAAATGCTTGTTTCTTTTTTATCATCCAAGAGTGGCAATTTTAAAAAATAAATATAATGTATGTTTTATATTTAAATCGAAAAAGAGTTCAATTTATTAAATTATTTAAATAAAATAAATGCCAAAAATGTTTATATAAAACAAAAAGAGTATTTTTTTAAAATGAGAATAATGAAAAAGATCCATATATATATATATATATATATATATATATATATATATATATATATATATATATATATAAATATATAAACTGAATTAAGACAAATGTTTCGAAACGAACTATAGGCAACCGTCAGCATGCGTTGAGTGGTGAGTAATGCAGATTCTCGATGCGGTAACTAGAGGCTTCGTTAAGAAATTAGCAATGTAGATTTGTCGACGTATGAATGAAATGAACGCATCGCTGTCTGATGTTTGGCACGGGGAAGAAGACGACATAGCAATACGTTTCCAGTATCATAATTTCTGACAGCGCTTACTGCTTCACTCAAGAGTGTAACCAACCGAAGTTACGAGAACTCAAAGAGATTACGTTAAGGCGTACATACATATCATTACCGTCGGTGCAAAATCATACAATTCCATGCGAGGTCAAGGGACGAATTTATTTTTTATTCCAATATTTATAGCGAAATTTATTCCCGAAACGCAATCTTACATAAATAACAATAATATATTGATGGCATGTTTAAGAAATTAACAAGAACTTCATAATGTAATTAATTGTATAATTATTTTATTTTTATTTACTGAATTAAAAAAAAATAACAAAATTTTATAGTTTACATTAAATCCTCTTTTCAGTAATACTGTCAAACTCGATACCATTTCCTCGACTTTTATAAAGCTTTTGATTTCAGTTATGGTTAGTAAATTTATTAGAAAAATGCAAATATACTTATAAAATAAATCCCACATTTCGTATTAAACAACAAAAATGTAAAACATAAAATCTTTATAAGAAAAATGTGTTCATTTCGTCTTAAATATATATTTTAGATTGAACAATCTAAATAAAATAATTCAAGTGAAAAATTTGAGAAGCAAAAAGAAAACTCTAAGTGTTTTAGTAAAAAAAATTTACGTTTTTTTATGAAAGAATTAAGTGTGTATTGATATTTAAATTGAGAAATTATAAAACAGACTAATAAAAATTCAATTATTATTAAAAGTTCTTGGAAAAAAAGAATGTTTATTCTAATATTTAAAAACAATATTTGTATCAGTAAAAACCTTCAAATTCAGATTAAAATGAGGATATAAAAAATTGAATATTTATTTCTTATCAAAACCTCTACTAGGGAATCAATATTTGTAAACAAATACACACACACAATTATATAAATTATATATATATATATATATATATATATATATATATATATATATATTATATACTTTTAATTTAACTTGGTAAATATTTCATTAGTTGATACTTAATATAAATCAAGTGCGTCGGTTAATAAAGTGAAATTGTTTATAATCATGTTTTATGTTTTCAGTTCTCCAGGATATCAAGGACATCCGGTCTGGTATCTGCGCTTTAACAGGAAACACGCGGAGCCAGTGTTTTCTATGTCTAGTGAGTTGCATAGCAACCCGACGGGAGAGAAACCCTGAACAGATTGTTTGAATGTGTACGTATGTGTATAAGAGAGAATATACTTCAGTGACGACCATACATAAAAATATATTGAGTAACAGACGTATTCACAACAAGTGATATAGTCTTTTTTCAACTGATTTTTAACAATAATTGCATTATGTGTTTCTACACTTTGTTAATTCTAGTTTTTATGTTCAAAAACAATAGGAAATAATTCTTTGAATAATTTACTGGCAAAAAATATATAGTTAGAATTAAAAATGAAAATTTTCCTTAATTGCATTTTTCCAAATGAAAAAATATACTGATTAGATATCATGAAAATGTAGATGATATTAATTAGTTTACGAAATTATCATAATGTGGTCGAATAATTTATATTTCAATGAATTTAAGTAATATCCGGAAATTAATCAAGACAAAGAAAATGTAACTATGTGATCATAGTCACGTATCTAATCTAGAATTTTTATTTCAGTATTTAGTGAATCTTTATGAAATATATGATTATATTTAAAATAATGTATATTTCCACCAAATAATTGATTTTATTATCAATAATGTTTTTATAAATGGAACAATACTTGGTCATTAATGATTTATCATAATAGATTATTTATTGGATATTTATTTTTTAAAATCATTTAAATATTTTTATAATTTTTTATCAACTATAGTGATTAGTTATTTTATATATTAATTTTTCACTAAATTTATAATTTGATATCTTCAGGGCAGTAAAAGAAAATTCCAAAAAAGAACATTCTTGGGAAAATTGCATTTTTCTGAAAAGTATAAATAATTTTTAATTGAAAAATATTACAAACGAATAAAATTATTTTGAATAGACATATTTTTTTTATGAATTGTAATTTTAATTACTTTTATATAAATATAGAGTAGCATAAATGACACTGATAGTAAAAAATAGTGAACAAGTAAATTATGTTTAAATCCTTCAGTCTCATTTATTATAAATTACCTTATATAAGAAATATGTATGTATATATATAATGAAAAGTCAGGTTTTCTTTTACAGAAAGTAATATTAGTATTTGTACATTTTATAAAAATAAATTAATATAGTTTACTTTTACAAATTTTACTTTATATTATTATCAGTGTTATAATTTTTTTTAAAAAAAAATTGTAAACACAACCATATCTACAACAAGTCATACTGTACACATTATTCAAGTTTCAATATTAAAAACAACAATGAGTTATCTGAAAATGTGATGAATCCCGGTCGTATTGTACGGAAGAATATCTTTCACTCATTGCCACCTATTGTCTTGTCTATTATTCGCGTTTCCGTTTCGTTTCCCTCGTTCGCCGCACGCGGCAATCACCAATACATACACGCAACACGTGCACAAACACACACACACATACACATATTCGAGCTCATAACCCTTTCAACAAGTCAAGATTTACGGAATTACATGGATTTTTTGCGTCGCAGTTGAATAAGTCGGCCCCTTGGGCTCCCGCTATAGTCATTTAACATGAAGATAATGACAGCTGAGGTCTTTTGTTTGAAGAAATGAAGTACAGCGAAATTTCAATACACGAACAAATATATATATATATATATATATATATATATATGTATGTATGTACATATTTGCAACAAAGATTTGTTATTAAAAAATATTTATCAAAAATGTCGACAATATTCAACAAACACAATTATTAAGATTTGAAATTATTTTTAAATATGAAAAATAAAAATCATGATGCTACTAATAAATCTATGATACAACGATATCACTATTAACTTCCAGTAAATATTAAGCATTAATATAAAATCATATTTTATTGTGGTATGGAAATTCTTTTATCAAAAACATTTTTCCATTTGTATATACGAAGGTCGTTTCATGAGTATGGTAAATTTATTTATTGTTTAATTTAATTAATTAAATTATTTTTTCAATTTAGTTTTTGTTACTTTTTTACCATACTTATCAAACGACCATCGTATTTATTTCTTAACCTATGTTTATATAAAAACTTTAATAAAAAAAATTCATTTTTACTTTTTTAATATATATATATATAAATATCTTTTAAGGTTTTAATTTTTTAATAAATCGTATAGCCAATTTTTTATATTGCAAATTATATATGTATAATGTATGTATATATATATATATATATATATATATATATATATATATATATATATATATATATAATAAATTTTATAAGAAATACATTTTTCCTGTCCATATTCCCAAATCGCCCAACATCTAAAATTACAAGCAGTAAGCATCACGTATGGTAATTATGAATATGGATTACACGGCTAACGTACCCGGTTCTATTTACTTTATACTTTCGTTATTCGCATAACGCATCACTGCACATTGTATTACCATATAAAGCATAATTGAATAAAGTTGTAAATATGGTTGAAAATTTTATACGAGCCTCGGCGGTTTACTGCAACATCAGTTATGTTTACTTTACAAAGTAATTTGATAAACATTCTATATATATGAGTGTTTTGTGAATATGTGTGCGTATAATATAACAGCATTGTTTTATAAACACGAGGACGATATTTACGTGCGTTATTATCTAGGCTTATCAATTTAGGGACTGTTTTTCGAAGATAGGATTACAACTATTTGCTGTTGGTAGATTCCGTATATCTCTTGTGTACGACTGTTTTCTATAAACCTCATTTTAAATACATACATATATATATATATATATATATATATATATATATAAACAAAAATATAATTTAAAATACTATAATTTTATATTTTTGTACAAAAAACCTAAATCGCAAAAATATATTGTATTAGTCAAATAATACCAAGAATAACAAAAAAATGCTTGGTTTATTTTAGTTCTTCTATTCAATTATGTTTCAATTGTAATATTTCTTTTTTAGATAAATTTCGTAGTACTCAATTTAAATGTCGAAATTACTATTTTATCCTTATTTGTATACAAATGATATGCATTTAACGTAACCTTCATTTAGTAGAAGTCAACATCATGACTTCAGGACAAAAATAAACAAAACAGGTTTTTTACTATATTTATTGTATCTTGTTTTTGATTTATCAATGACGAAATACTGACAATCTTCTTTGTCCATGAACTTAATTTCGCCTTTAGGAAATAATCAATACGCGTTTGCGATTAAATATCTGCGATAATGTTACATGAATAATTTTATACAGATCGTGTATTTTATATATAAATAATAATAAAACCATGTATTTATTTATAAATAATAATAAAACATAAACAAACGTATAAAAAGATTGATACTCGAAAGTCTCATTATGTACAGTGAGTTATAGAAGGTGTATGCAATCAACAAACTGCAATATTGAAAAGTCATCGCATATCAGGTATTACCCATTTATTAAATTGTTCTTTTTTATTGAAATCGTTTTTATAAAATTCAAAACAAACCAAATACGTCATTGAATCGACTTTCTAAAAAATAAAATAGAAAAAATTAATTTATAATGAGAGAGAACCTAGATTTTACAACGTAATGTTTTGATGATAATGAAAATTTCAGAGAAATGCGTATCAATTTATAAATGAAAACATGTAAAAAATAAATAATTATTAAATACTTTATCAATATCTCGTGGTATTGGAGTGATAGGTAATTTATGTGAAAATGAGAAAAGAAATTATAAAAATTAGGACATTTTAATTTGTGTATATAAATACAAAGTAATTTTTTGTGTAAATACAATCAAATTATATTGTGTCTTTAATATTTCAATTTATTTATTCACAGTTTATAATTGATTTGAATCAATCATTCATTTCAATGTCACAAGTTTTTATATTGTTGTTTAATAGTTACTACAGATTTGATATTCCTATATTTAAAATATGAATTTTAAAAATAAAAAAAATGTTTGCGGAAAATAAAATGAAGAAAATAACGTATGTAGAGATATCACAATGATTTAATCAAATTATTCAAAATTTTCTACAATTTGAAATAAATATTTTTTAATTTTTAAAAGAATATAAAATTTAATTTAAACGTCTATATTTTATATATGAACATTACCGATAAATAATTATCCAAAAATGAAATCAGAAAGTTATAAACTACTGACGTGCGTAACTGTAACGCGGATGAGTGTTCTTGGTGATTTAATTAAAATTCTCCGTTGAATTAATTGATAATTCGATTATTTCCAGATCCTTAGTTGCAATATATTTAAGGTATGTGTGTGATGACGATATATAAAGCTCTAGCCTGTGCTCTCGACTAAAGCTGACTTTATACTCGTGTTGTATAAGCAAGAATGATTTAATGAAACCGTGCATGAAAATATGTAAAATAATATGTAAAATAAGGGCAGGTCGTACGATATTGCAGGAAATACTTTTTATAGATATTTATTCATGAATATTATTTCTAAATTATATACCCTTATAGTTATTTATTCATCTATATTATATTTTTTAATTAATGAATAATTTAATATACTGTATTAAATACCAGTAAAGATAATAACAGATAAAATATTGATCAATATTAATAAATGAATAGATCTCAATTTTTGCTTAAAAAATAAATATGTTATTTTTAAACTATTTCTGAAAAATACATATGAGAAAAAAATATAATTCTTAATGAATAATATAAATCAGTTTTTTAATATTATCTAGAGTTATAGAGTTTCTAAAATGTTTACCAGATTTGCCATAAATACAAAAATTTGAAATAATGAAAAGGAAATAGAATGTAGGTTATTAACATTTTTATATGAATAAACGTAAGATATAATTTTCTGAAATATCAACTTGTAATAGTTAATGATAAAAGATATGAATGATGAGTTTTAAAAATATTATATAGTAAAAATCGAGTATACAAGGAAAACCACAATGTAAAAATTTTACTCGACAAGAAAATATTACAGAATTTTCCAATGAAAATTTATAACAACGAATTTATAGAAAAATACAGGTAATTTAAATAATGAAATTATTGAAAGTATGTTTATAGGGAAAATTATATTTAAAAAAATCTTTATTATGATTTCAAATAATTGTATTTATGAATATGTAATAAATATAAAAAAAACAGTACAGTTCTATTTAAATTGTTTATTCAGATCTTTATATATATATATATATATATATATATATATATATATATATATATATATTATTCTCCCCTTTTGTGTACTTTAGAAACAATATATATATTTCTCCCATATTATATACAGATATAGCATTGGACGACTAAACCGCATATATCAGAATGAAATTTCATTCGTATAATTACTGCAATATAGAACATAACAATTTGAAAGCAATACGAATCAGAATTCAGATATTTAATTAAATCCCTAGCGTGCGCACTCGACTTCCACACTTCAATTGAATTAAATTATCAAGATTTGACATAGACTGTCACATATACATATACACACATCCACGATATATTGAATATTTTATATACATATATATATATATATATATATATATATATATATATATTCATGTAATCTCAAATATCTATGTGTTTCCTTCATGAATGTAAGTACATATATATATAAATACATCAATAACACACACACACACATAAATACACCTATGTAAGTTTAGTTGCAGTGCGAACAACAGTACACGTATTAATACCTCGAGGCAGTCGATTGTTACAATGGAGAGTAAATAATCTTCAGACAAAATCGGAAATGAAGTCACCTTTGTCTTCGGAAATAAAGTTATTCATATTTATTTGTATGCTGACAAGAAATTTCATTTAGTTCACATTTTATGTCTTTGACAAAATCTAATTTATTTACTCTATAGTAAATTTTAATCATTTGTTAAAAACAAACATATATAAATAAATATATATATATATATAATATTAATTATTGTTATCTCTAAATTCGATCAAATCATATTTTATACACTGATTCAGTTTTACCACAATAAATTTCATTTCTTTATTTTTTATACACTTGTCGTTGATAACATCTACCTCAACTCGGTGAAATTGCTCAAAATATTGATTCAATATCAATAAAAGACATGTGGATGTTCTCGAAAGACATTGACTTAATTTTCCAATTGTGTAGATAATTTTATATCCTTTGTTAGATCTACACGCGTGATATAAATCTCAAAAAAATGTGTGTGTTATTTTTCTCTGTTGATGACGGATGACAAGGAACGTTCACCTGCAATGCGTCGTTTTTCTCATCTACCGACCGTGATTGGATATTCGTTGGACGTCCCACATCGTCCGATAATTATTTTTTTCTTGGACGAGGACACACGCTCCCAATACTAATAACTCTATTAACCGAAGAACATCGCTCACAGCAATGCAAGCACCCAACCGGTCATCTAGGAAGAACAGGAATGTGATTCGATTAAGTTGTTATGCCTGTGGTCACCATTTCTCGATACCATAATTTAATGCTGCTATTTTCTTGTGCAGCAATACATAGAGACCTGTAGATATATGTTTATATATATATATATATATTTTTATATATATATATATATATATATATATATATATATATACAGGTTGTTGCACTTATGTTGAAAATATTTATTCTTTTTTATATAATTTTATTTAACAGTGAAATGATTTCCAAATATAAGATTGATGATGGTATTTATTAGAGATTTTAATTATTTTGTTTAATATAAAATATTTGTTTATATATTTTTCTATTTAATAATATTAATTATGTATTTAAATCATTTTTAAATTACAGTCAGAACAATCATTTGCAATGAAATTATTTATTTTAATATTTAATAAACAATTTAAATTAATAAATTAATATTCAAAAAATTATTCTAAGTAAAATAGTATAAGTTAGTCTTAAAATATTGTACTAAATAGCATACATTTAAAAAAAATGTACGAATTGTATTCTTTTTAGTATCACATTAAATATTTACTTCTTTCCTCGTTCATTAACATTGGTTTTCTCCAATACTACATATTCATTCTTAGTATCAATAATTATACTTTTATTCGAGAAAACGACTTAATTTAGGTTATTTCCGTTGTATTCCTCAATAGTGTGTTTTTTATAAAATGATACCACAGATAACTTTCCTATCGGAAATCGAACGCAATCTCTCGTTTGATAAGCGACGATATATGTGGATCATTCAAGAACCAATTATTAAAAATTATTTACAATAATACAATTAAAATATGGAATGGTTATGACATTTTATGTTTATTTTTTTCTGAGAAATTTGTATATTTTACAAAAAAATGAATAACTTATTTACTTTATACTAATATAATTATAAAAGATTTAATTGTATTTTAAAAATCAATAAGAAATAATGATTTCCGCTTTTTAGTTATTTTTTTTACTTATTCATATTTTTTAAATAATGTAGTAAGATATTATTTACATCATTAAATAAGAAAAAGTTCTACTATATTTAATAAAAAATATATTAAAACTTTTAAGTTATTAAATAACACAACCTGTATATATATATATATATATATATATATATATATATATATATATATATATATATATATAAAGATATTGACGATACGATTAAACGTTATACGAATTTGATTGCACAGTTATTTCTAAATGAAATTGGATGTAATTTCGTTGTCGTCGCAGAGCTGGTGTATATGTCGTGTTCATAACATTTTCCTCCTGATGACCGTTTCTGTAATTACGTCATGGTTTTTATTAACGTTTAGGTTTTCTTTGCTTGTCATTAACAGCGTTTACGTGAGTTAAATGACAGTAAATTATATAGCAGTCACGAGCATGTGAAGTTTTTTGTTGTTATTTCATTGAATCCCATAAAAACATTCAAATAATGTAAATATGTATATATGGCTTTGTTTTCTGTCAAAATCTCCAATCATATTTAATTAATAAATTTATAAAAAAATAAAAATTGTATACTGTTGTTATCAGGTCTATTTGAAATTTACTATTTTATTAAATAAGTCATTTAATTAAATTTGTAGGATAAAATTTTGAATTTAGTAACACACACACATACACATATATATATATATATATATATATATATATATATATATATATATAATTACAGACTCTTATTTAAAATATCAAACATATATTAATATAATTTATTGTATCTAAAATTAAACATTAACAAAGCGATTAATTTGATTATTAAAGATAGCAAAATAAACGTTTATTTACGTATATGCAATTTATTTTACAGATCTGTAATAAATTTCCTTACAAATGTAGTATATGTGTGCATATATATATATATATATATATATATATATATATATATATATATATATATATATATATACCGCAATTTGCAAACAAACATTACAAATGTGTACAATAAATTGCATATATTATAATAATACGATTCAAAATGATTTAATTCAATAGTATTTTGATTTTGTAATAGTCGAACATAATTTGCACATGTGTATAATTTATTATAACCAAAAACATATTTTAATTAATTTCATTGAATATTTAGCATAAGGTTTTTTCTTATTGCCATTTTTTTATTTTTCTATTTACCATTTAAGATTAAAAATATTTTTTTACTAAATTATTAATTCAATAATTTTGTGTTCAAAACTATTGGATTTTTTTTTAATATTGTATAATTGAATTTTAAAAAATCATTCCAAAAAAGTTTAGTAATATATATTTATCATTTTATAATCTATTTTTATGAACATTTAATGTAATCTGTAATAAAGAAAATACTATTAATACATTTTAAATTTTATAATATATCAACTTCATTTTTATTCATTACCAACTCATCAAATATATATAATAAATTATAAAATAATAATCGTTTTTATTCGAAACGAATTTATAAAAATGAAGACATAAAATACTAATTTTTCCTTGTAAACACTTTACGATCTCTCGATTGCCTTCGTATCAATTTTCTTTACATGAAACCGTAACAATATATGTATTTAACAATATAATTTTTTTAATCGACCATAAAAGATAAATTAGAAGCACAGAACCATTATATTACAGTATTAAATTGATTTTAACGAACTGCGCAAAGTCGATAAGATATTTCACTTTCGTATTTCGCAAGATTTATTTTATTGGCACGAGACAATTTTATGGTTCGAATTTATTTAAGGCATTTTAAAAGATTTTTAGCTATCGTTGTTTTATACTCACAGATGAAATGACGTCTAGGTTATTTCATTGGTTTATACGAATAAACGCACACACACACACACATACACATACATGCATACATACATATATATATATATATATATATATATATATATATATATATTCATTAATATTACATAAAAAAAACCATTGGTGATTTAATTCAGTTATTATAAAATTAAAATAATTGCATTAAAATTGTTATATGTATTTTTACATTATTTATTTTATTTATTATACATATATATATATATATATATATATATATATATATATATGTGTGTGTGTGTGTGTGTGTATGATTTATTTGAATTTACTTAATTTAATGATTATAAATCTCCATTTCAAATTACAATAATATCAAATATAAACTTCATTACAAACAAACAACTCATTGTTAACTGAATGAAATATCTATCTTCAAAACTAAATTTCCGTTTCAATAACTAATCAAACATAATAATCTTAAAATATGTTACATGGCAAAACTTACAATATCATCAACCCAATGACTGATTCTAATTAACTTTGAGAACGTAATATGTAGTGATATATGGTACTTTTAAACTTTCACAAGACTAAAACCCTAATTCGAAAACAATTACTTTTTTCAATGAATCTATTATACAGAACTTATTATGAAAAACACCCTTATTTCTTACCATCAACTAATTTTATTTAATAACTTGTATGTTATAAAAAAAATAACAATAATGTGATCATATCTGTATAATTTTTCTCTATATATGGTATTAGAAATGTTAATTAAAGGCTAATTAAGGTTCACAGGGATGTACTATACTTATTTTGTGACGTTATCTTGAAAACCAGGCCCGGGCATCTGGCCGCACGCGCCATTGCGTAATCCAATCGAGGGGGAAATTGAAATTACGTTCATTACTTCCGGTTCTCTCTCTGCATGTTCCCTCCAGCCATCAATTTCACGGATCCGATAGACAGAATACGGTAACGACGATAGTCAGAACGACGAACAGGCAAAATAACGGACAAATGTCCTGAATTCGATCAGGACACTACAACCGATGTATGTGTTCATGTTGAAATTTAAATTCGACAATTAGAAAAAATAATTATTTCCTTTTATATAATAACTGAAATAATATATTTTTAATATTTTCATAAATTCCTCAAATAATAATTATTTGACAAATTAAAAAAATACCAAACAAAGTATTATTTTTTCTTTTTTCTGTATTTCAAATAATAAAAAAATCAATATGTATATTTGATTTTAAAAGAGTTTTATTACTAAACGCACATAAACCAATAGTGTAGATGTACGTCAAACGAGAGAATTTTTTTACCACATCGACAAAATGAACAAAATAGCATAGTAGAGAATGCAAAAAAAAGCGATGGGCATTTTTCCGGACTGTGTTCCTTTTATTACCGACTGAATACATAATCGAGCACGGAGGCCTCGTACTCGACAGTGAACAACTAACATACGCACGCACAAACCCTTCGAATGTTCATAGGGTGTCTACTACGTCTATTCGTACATCTGACCTGTCTTTCTTAACAATATGCAAACCGTTTGTTGCAGCTACTACGACTTCAATCGACCGCAAAAAGAAATAAGAAAATGAATTCTTTAAATTGGTAATTGACGTCGTTAAAGAAACCATTTTGGAAATTGTGTAATAGAGTTTCGAATTACTTTTCGGTATTTTATATTTATATTTGTATTCAGACTAAATTTTACAATATTTGTATAATTATTATTATTAAATTTCAATTAAGTATTTTTATATGATTTGAAAATATGAAATGTTATAAATAAATAATATCAAAAAATCCATACTATTATAGTAATATAAAATTGAATCAATGTAACTAAATGAAATTTTAATTCAAATAAAAAACAAATATCAATTTTATTAAAATATTTATGAAATATACACATATTAAAATAAACTGAAAATTTATATTTTAATTTTTGGAATTAAAAAACTTTGATTTTAAAACAATGTTTGTTTAGAAATATAAAAATAATGAAAATAGAAGATTAAAAATTTACGATAAATTACGATTCAGAGATAATTATAATGGAACAAGAAAAAGTTGTCTAGATTTTAAACAAAAAATTTAACTAAATATTAAATATTAACACAAGTGAAATTCAAAACAATGTAATAATGGAATACAAGTAATTCAATTAGTAAAAACATTATACACATTATTTTAATATATATATATATATATATATATATATATATATATATATATATATATATTGTAACATAATTTTCATAATTAAGTTTCACGTGTAAAGTTCAAATAATACAATGTATTTTACAACGAAATGAAACAAAATTTTAATCGATCAATCCCAAAATATATGATTAATTTCACGATTACATGAAAACAGACCCATAAAGGATAAAACATAAAGTGCCTTTTATCAAAATACACTCTAATCCTACGAAACATAGGAATCGCAACTTAGAACTTACAACTTGTAATCTGAACGTAATACCATACAGGTTTTGAGAGAGTAGTAGTCGATCCCTACCTCGATATTAAATTAAATTGTAAAACCAACATTTACTTCCTTCATTGGCTTCAAGAACCGATATACGCTTTTAGCGAATCCCCAAATATATATATTCGTCTTTGTGTTATACATGTCGATGTCTCAAATACAATAATGCCTCAATCAACTTTGAAATTTGGTCAATTTTCTTTTCCATAAAGAGAAAGTAAACAAGATAGATGATTCGATTTGTACGTCATATGTGTAGAGAATGGAATTTGATCTGCATTTTATGTGAAGTGGAGAGAAAACTGGAGAAACTGAAGAGCCAACGGAGCACGCGACCGTACGTTCGATACGACGAAATTCAAATACATATAAATGTACCCATACTCCTACATATACAGGGTGGAGATATAGAAAGATTGAAAACTTGTTTAAAATACAATATTCGTTGATTTCTTTTTCGTACTGTTTTTTTATTATAATCGTGTTGATATAACTTGTTTAAATAAATACTCGACATCAATATTTCATTTTCAAATATTATTGTTTTGAAGTTAATAAATGTATTTATTAATTATTATGAACATCATGACATGTTATAACTTAAATAAAAAATATTTATATTAAAAAATAAACTAGTATTTTTAAAAAAATAATAAAAATAAAATGAACAATAACAACTTTTTAAATTTTTATTGTATTAGTTAATTGATAATATCAATTTTTTCGAAAATACTTGATATATTTTATAAAAAATATATCTAAAAGATAAAATATACAACCATCTTTGATTTATTGTTGATATTATTTTCATAAATAATCTTGAATAGAATAAAGAAAATAAAGAAGTAATAGACAAAAATAATCGAAAAATATTATTCAATTTGAATCATACAAAAAGAATGAAATAAATCTATTATTCTGATATATCATAAAAAATCAAAAAATAATTTCAAAAATAATGAAATTTTCTACCAAAATATTAATAATATTATATAAAGAAATTACTATTTTATTTTTTTTTAAAAAAAAACCTCTTAACTACTTTTATAACTAAATAAATAATTGATTGTAATATATATTACAGATATTTTCTTATTGAAAAATGTTTAAAATTGTCGAATAGATTACATTTTTCAATAAAAAAAATCAAATCGTAATTGAAAACAGTAAAAAGCATAAGTGTTTATAAGAAAGCACAATGTATACGTTAGAATGTCAATAACTTTTAAATGCTTTACAGACTGTTCAATATTGAAATGTGGAATAACTTACCATACGCCCGTATATAGAGACATATGGATGGAACGTATATACGTGATTTTATTTTATATTATACAGTGACAAGCATTTCGCAATAGAGGCGTACGTTTTTTTTCTATCCCCCGTCGCCCAATATCGCGACAACGGAGTTAGTATATTGAATTCGATGATAAGATCTATAAAGTTTGAATTGTGTTCTTCGTACTGAACTCGTGCGCTTCGAGTATTAGAGATTTTTATCTGGGTAGCTGTATTATTAAATATTTCTTGTTTCAATAGTAATTTTTTATACGAAATCAATAAATATATACATATATGCACAAACATATATAGTTTTATTCGATATTTTGAAGTTTATACCTATATTATAAATTATAATCAATTTCTATAGAATATGTTTAATATAGCCTTTTTCTCAATGAACATTTTTGCACATTATATATACATATACATATATATATATATATATATGCTTTAAAAAAATCTTCAAAATAAATATATTACCACAAATTTTAAATTGATATACAAAAATAAGTACATTTGTAATAAAAATTAAAACTATTAATTTACTAAGTTAAAAATGTATTGATATAATATTCCAAACATTTTTATTTTCTTCAAAAATGTACATGCTGTCTCAGATATTACACTTTTATGATCTACAATAATCGTAAGATGAATTGTGCTGATATTTTCTGGAACAGTTGCAGTTAACGACCAGTTACTTAGTTGTTATATTAAAATATTCTTTGCCTTCCTTTCTTCTATATACAATGACTAAATATATTTTTACATATTCTACCAATAAAAATAATTTTTATATATATATATATATATATATATATATATATATATATATATATATATAAGTAAACCAATATTTTTAATATTAGGAAAATAATATTTTATTAAATTACATAACATTAAATTAAAACCTATATACTTTTTCTATAGTTTTTGTAATTAAAACTAAACATTATTTCAATTTTACTACTTATTTCATTTGATAGGTTCTAATTAAAATCATTTTTTACTCAATTCTGACATTTTAGTTTGGATCTTTCCAAAGATCTTTTTTCTTCAGACTTAGATTTATGTGTTTTTTAATTTTTATCTTCTCGTCTAAGTATCTAATACAATCATTCCATTCTATCAGATATTAAATCACCTTCCTTAAAGATTCCTCGAATCAACATATTTTTTATTCGATACTCTTTATTATCCTGGATAATCCTAAATATTTTTCTCAGTACTTTATTTTCAATATCTAATAGTTTCTTTTCCATTTTCTTTAACATTACTTCTATAAAAATAAAATAGTTTCAACAATTTTCTACTTATAGTAAAAATAATTTGGGTATTTGAACAGATCATGAAGCCTTTTTTTATTTTAAATATGAAACAAATAAAATCAAAACTTAATAACCAAACTATTAATAAAAATAAAAAAAAATTATACACTATATATATATATATATATAAATTATCTTTAAATCTTTAAATACATAGAAATTAAATACATAGAATTTAAGTACATAGAAAGGATATTTGATTGAGTTTAACACATTAATAATACAATCCGTTCATGTTTACTAACAAGTCGATTCCAACTGAAACATCTATGCAAATTAGTCGAGTTAAAATATTACTACAAGCATGTATTATCTTCTATTATTCACTGATGTCATTATAAATGATTTAGCCAAACATGTTGTTCTAATACATTGTACGATTAGAGTAAGATATATATTTATATGACAATAGTAGCAACATTCATATATTTACTATGAAAATGGCACATCAAACAATAACTTAAAATTGGATATACACATAAAGGAGACACATTTACTATATATATATATATATATATATATATATATATATATATATATATATATAAGAGTATATGTAGATATAAGAGTATGTGTGGAACAATGTTGAGTCCCGCCTGTGCTCGTGTATTTACCAACATTACACACAAACTCCTGCTGACAGCTATAAAGTGTAGAACAAGCTAGTGTTCGTGATTTCCAATTTACATACAATTAGGATACAGTGATAGGTTTGTGTCTAGCTTCATGCACGCGGACCCTTTCTGTACGTTCATTCCACGATAGTAAGGTCAACGTACACGATCTAATTTCGTACGATTGAAATAAGACATTAAAATTCTAGTTTTGTTTTGATAAAACATTCAAAGATTAATTCAAGATCTCGAACCAGAATCAATACAAATACAGTGTTATTTTCAATTATATCATCTTAATAAATGATAATTAATATAATCAAGATGGAAATATAAAAGTGTATTAAATATATTTCTTCCAAATCTATTATTCATAAAATGATTTGTTTTGTAAAATATTAAGTACTTAATATTTTTAACGCGAACTTTATAAATTTACATGAACATATACAAATTTTGTTATCTCAATTCTTACAATGTTGTTATTTCATTTTCGTGTTCGATCTCAATTTAAACCTACTTAACATTAAAAAATCTTAACATACAGACAATATTATAATGAAAATTATCCCCAGAACAAAATGTTACATAAAACCGTAATGAACTAACATTTTCTATATACTAAACAATGTGTATGTATACTTGTTTAGTGGCCTGTATATAGTCAACAAGAAAAGTTCTCTGTACATAATATGCAGATTAAGACGTGCACACTGTTTATAAACACAGACTTATGGAAACTACAAGCAACGTTGATGTAGTTGTGTGAGCCAAGGAAGATGGGATAGAAAAAAACCCGTTTATGAGCAATTTTCATTCTTAATTGACTTTTTGTCTTACATAAAATGAAAACAGACTCTATTTATTTTCAAATCTGATTACAGGCGGTTGCCATCGCGTTTTCAATTTATGTAGTTACAATGCGGTTACATGCAAATGTGATATAAATTTTCAGTCGGTATGTGTGGCGCGTTGCGAAAAATACACGAACGAAAATAATGGGTTGCAAAATGTTTCGATTACTTTTTTGCGATTGGAGCCATTGAACTTCATCGCTAATTTATTAAATTCGAAAGAAAAACTGTTTTTGAATATATATCATATTTTATGAATATTTCATTAATGTTATTGAATAATTTTTTTTTATTCCAATATAAATTTTTTAAGATTTAATAACATATATTCATAAATTGAATAAAAACCACATGTTTTAATTATTAAAGGAAATAAAATACGTTAATTCTTTAGCTTACTCATATTACAGATAAATATTATGACACAATTTGATGATATCAAAGATTACTTAATTATTCTTTCGAAATTGTATTTTATATTGTGGAATAATTAAATTATATACATATATGTAATTATCAACAGTTTTTTAATATTACTAAATATAAAAATGATTCAAAACTTTGGTTTCAGAATATATTATCAAAAATAACAAACAAGCATTTCAAATTTCTAATCATAATTATTACAAAACAATTTATGACAAAATTATTATTTATAATTCTATCAATAATATGGAATTCAACTCTCTCTCTCTGTATATATATATAATTTGATGTTTACATAATCTACTACTATTCTCAATCATAAAATTTTATTAGAAATGTACTCTCAAAAAGAATCTATTTATTTAAACACGAATTTCGTTCAAACAATCAATAAATTGTAAAAGAGAACAAATAGAAGAAATCCGTTAATTGTAAGGTAACCAATAAAATAATTAAGTCTGTCGATTACAAATATCAACTGGCGTGTTTATTGTCGTTAATATTGCGTGCGCACCCACAATACAAATTAAAAGATAGTTTGAGAGTGAATTAGGATCGCGTGAATAGAATGAATTATATTTGTATCGTTTATATATATATATATATATATATATATATATATATATATATATATATAAAATAAAAAGATATATTTGAATCGATTATTATTTGTCTTAATTTTATAGAATAAGAAATAAGAAAATTGTACTATGCAATTCTGAACATCGAACAAATAGTAATATCAAGTAAAAACTGTATAAAAATAATATATATATATATATATATATATTCTGTATGTATGTGTATATTTGTACATGGATATATAGAGAGGACGCCGCAAACTGTATCTAAACCGATAACAGTACTTTGCGTCGTTTTTCAGACACAAATAAAATAATAGCGTCGAAGTAACATCAGAGCGTTCTCGTGGGTGTTTCCAGAACTGACATGGAGTAGATAAAACAGTGGAGTTACACGGCGTTCGTGGCTCCGGTGCCCGACGCTATCGCGTCCGGTACTTTCATACACGTGTCAATAAATAAATGAGGAGAAGTTGTTTCGTTAAAATGATATTTTGCGCCAGAGCACAATAAACTATTGCCGTGTACTTAAATAGCGATACGGTTAAAACAACTATCGAGTTGTTTATTTGTTATTGTTCTTCTTCGTAAAACGCTTTATAGACAAACGAACAAGCGAAAAGCTGAACTTGAAATATCGTGATTTTAGTAAAACGATGATCAAAGTACTTCTATACGAATATTTTCTTTTTCGATTACAATATCGGGATTGTATTGCATATTTATTTTAAATATTATTTTAAAAAACCTATATATTAATAAGTATTAATTTTATATAAAATTCAACAATCACTTTTAGTATTAAAAATTAGACGTCCTTTTTATTTTTATAACTAAATCACTATTATTTATGTATTAAAAATCAATATCCTATATTTCTAATTACATCCAAAATATATCTATAAATTTTATTTCATACAATAAATATAAACATGATTCTTCACAGAAACATAACAAACTTTCATTCTCTATATATTACTCCTAACAAAGAGAGAACTTTGTACGATAATCCTACAGTTTAAGTCATCCATCGATTCTAATTGGCTATTATTTGAATACATGTTACAATTTCGTTTGATCATAAACGCAGAACGGTATAACAATAATACATATATTCATTATTATATTCTATATGCATATAAAACAACACGACGTGACACTTCGAGTACACGGCAGGCGAGAGAACCGTTGTCAGTTTTGTCAAGGGTGGTACGAACGGTCTGTTAGCCGTCGTACTTTCGCGAGGGTTTGTTTTACAAGATCGGTGCAGCCAATTACTTTGCCACAAGACACCGATGCCGTCTTGTATATGGCGTGGGATGCTGTGGTCGGAAGCAAACAGACATTGATATTAATCTGCATTAGATTCAGCCTTCAGGCAAACTTGTCTTGTTATAGTGAGAGCAAGAGCCATATAATGGCTTGTCTTCATTATTTGTTTGCATGTTGCGAGAGAAATTAATATTGCAAAGGAATATTCTGTTACTTTATTGCAATTACAAGAATATATATTTCGATTTTATTGTTGTGATGTGAGTGAGGGAAATGACTTCGTATATTTCTTAATATAGAAATTTAGATGAGTTATTACAATTATTTTTCTTCTTAACGTCTTTAACTAGAGTTTAATAAAAGAATTATATATATATATATATATATATATATATATATATATATATATATATATATAATTTTCAATACATCAAAAAAATATTTTTAATATGTAAAAGAAGATTACTACTCCTAAATTCACTTTATAAAACAAGTTTTCATTATTACAGTCCACTGAAATTATATATTATTTTATCTTAAAGGCACTTAGATAAATTTCAATAGCTAGGCCACAATTATGAAGTACTTGTTTTTAATGATGGCACTTGGTTTTGGTGATGATGAAATCGGGTCGTTAAAATTTACATAAGTTGTTGATTTGATTAAACAAGATATCATCTTATTTTTTTTAATTGTAGAAAAAATTTTTGACAATCATGTTAACTAATAATTATTTAATTAAGAATGAAAACAATAAATTGAATATTTCAATTAATTTTAATAATAATAAAATTTATATTATATTATAAATAAACTTAGTGTTAATATAATCTTATTAATACACTGAAATTTATTGATAGAAATTGAGTTAAATTTTAGTTTTTTTTTATTGATATTACTTAAAAAAATTAACCACTATATTTCTTAATTGAAATTAAATTTCAAATTGTATATTTAAATATGTCATTCTAGTTTATTATTTTCTTCTGAGAATAAATAAGAAGAAAATATTATCTCAGATAATTGAACTTAAAATGCATTTAACAGTTTATTATATAAATAACATATAACTTATTTATTTTGCCACTATAAATTTTACAAAAACATAAATTGATATTTATTATTATAAGTCGTTAAAAATTAGATTGATTGATATGTTAATTCCATTTTATTTTATATTAATATTATTTTTCATAATATGTATTTTTTTACTAATAATCACAATTCAATTTGTAATTATATATATAGAAAAATAGATGTATTTAAAAAATGTCGGAATAACCCAACGACATCATCGAAATCGTTTAGAAAATTTTCAACGTTAAGAAATACTGAACAGAAAAACATTTACCTTGACAGCTAAAGTACTTAAGGTTGTCACGAATATTTACTTCGTCTACGTACTCATCTTCGAGGTCAGGTAATTCCCATATTATATTAATGTAGAATAGAATAGCATATTGATGCACGTATGTGATTCTATGATTCAGTTATTTTGATTCATCTAACATCACAATCAATATTATTCCGATGGCGTACAAATATTAAAACGACAATGAACAAATCTATATAAGCAAATATTCGCTCTATTAGCAACTTATTCGAAGAAATGATATTTTATTATGCATCCCGAGTTGTCACATTATATCCGTGAACGATTCTATTTAAATAAAAATATTATTTAGATAGAGAAAATATCATAAAGTACATCTTTTATTTGAACATTTTATAGAAATCTATTTTTAGTTTTAATGACATTTTTATATTTTCAATTTAATATTAATGTATACGAGTAACAGTAAAAACAGACAAATATAAATTAAAATTCTCTACGTATTTGTATACAACAAACAAAATGTAGTTAGCTTTAAACATTATGTGATTGTAAGAATTATTTATAATTTTTAATGAGTGCGTAATAAGGAAATTTAAAACAATTCCAGATAAATAGGAAGTATGATTTGTGTATAACTACAAAAATTAAACAGAAATAAATATTTCAAGAATCAAATTACTACACACTACTATCAACCTACATGTATTTTGTAGGTTGATTGCAAGAAAATATAAAATTATACGGAAAATATATTAACTCTGTACACTAGTCAGGTATTGTAAAAGAATTTGAAGTATGTAATAATACATTTATATTAAAATCACTAACAGATAATATATTTAGTAAAACAGGATATTAATTTCATGTACTCATTAGAGATTTTTTTAAAAAAAGTTTGAAATTGTATGTAGATAGTTGTAGAAAAAATAAAATACATATTAAATACTGGAAAAAATGACAGAGATTTTTTAAATAATATATAGTCATAAATGTTATTTTTTAAAAAGATTAACATGAATCTTTATACAATAAATATAAACAAAAATATAAATTATAAAACTATACTCCATGAATACGATACTAGATTTTAAAATAAAACATTAGTAAAATAGATAGATTTAAGAAGTATTGGAGTGATTAATCTACAAATTAATGTAAAATAATTAAAAAAGGAATACTCATGAGCTTACTTTAATAGCACATGAAAATAGAATCTATAATAAATATATATTTTAAGATTATTAAAATAAAAAATATATATTCTTAATTATTGACAAAAATGAATTACTATACATTATTATAAAAATATCATGACTATAACAAAGAAAAAAAAAGTTAATTTATTTTTTTATATTCCGATATTAATATGAATATACAACTATTAAAAAAATCAACGAATTCTTCCGGTAACATTTACTACAATTGAAGAAAAATATAAGAAAATACATCTACCAATGACTTTCAAGGCTAGGATGAAAAATTACAAACTAATTGACAGCAGATGTGAGACAGGATTATGAAATATACATCTTTAGTAAATTAATTTTAATAAGAGAATCGTCAAAGAAAGAATAACTATATCCGTACAATGATTTAATAATACCTCCAGCAATTCTATCTCGTTTTATACAATGATTAATGTTTATTATTGTTTGAATAATTATTTTAATTTGATATTTTTTTACATTTATATAAAGCTATATAATGAACGAACGATAAGAGTTACATTTCAGTGTTTGGCAAGTCGAAATTAAAGAATTATTTTGTGATTATTGAAACAAAATGCATTTATTTAAAAGCTTAACCATTTTTTTTATCTTGTGTTTACATGTTGTGATTTCTAAACCGGTAATAGGATTTTTCATTATTTTACTACTCTGTTTTCAAAATTTGATATATTTTTAACTAAATTTATTAAAATATATTATTCTAAAATTTTCCATAAATTAACTGTTATATTTAATTTATAGATAAATTTAATAATTCAATATTAGTTAAATTAATTTTTAAACAGTTTATAAAAATCTGTAACTTCATTAGTTTATAAAAAAGTTTTCATTAGTTTATCTTAGGTATATTTTGAATAATTATTTTGGCTAAATATGACATTTTTCTAAACTGAATAAAAACGAATCCTTTAAAATTCGTAATATATTTGCTACTTTCAGATATTATCTATGAAATTAAATATATTATTATTTACTATAACTTCTATAAATAATAAATACTTACATAAACAAATCATCTGCTATTAATATTTATATTTTTGAATAATATCTAATCGGTTCATTTTGTGATACTATTTAGAAGAAATAGTAAAAAAAAATAAGAAAAATATATTAAATAAACTATATTAGAATATTTATAGCTCCCAGGTTACATAACTAGTGGTTATGGTGGTCACGGTGGAGGATATGGAGGAGGATATGGAGGAGGTTATGGAGGAGGCTACGGATCTGGATTTGGCGGTGGCTATGGAGGTGGATACGGTGGCGGTTTTGGTGGCGGATACGGTGGCGGATACGGTGGTGGATACGGTGGTGGATACGGTGGTGGATACGGAGGTGGACACGGTGGTGGACACGGAGGTGGACATGGTGGAGGAGTAATAGCAATACCAATATATACTGGAATTGGACATGGCGGTTATGGTCATGGAGGCTACGGTCATGGAGGTTATGGACAGCATTATCATCACCACCATCATCACCATCATGGAGGATTTAAAGGACTTGGACTTGGATTTGGATTCGTTAAGGGATTTGCTTTTGGGAAATAATGAAATAAAATAAAGCCTAAATCGATGTCGGAAACAAAATTAAAATTATACGTGTACCTTCAAATGAAATCATTTTTATATAAATATTATGCTAATCTACTTAAAATTGTATGTACAAAAGTAATGTTCATTATCTATTGTAAATTGTGATATAATTATTTATAATTAAAATCAAAATAAATTAAATATATCATCTTTATTTTACATATTAGAATTTAATAGAATTAGTTCAACAATATTTTTCATGAATTTAAAGATTTTTATTTAATTTCATGCACAATTTATATATATATATATATATATATATATATATATATATATATATATATATATATGACAAAAAAATAGAATATTTTTTAAAATTAAATTTTTCTGGTTACCTTATAACTCGTTGATTTTACATAACTACGCCTTAATTATCTGAGAAAAATACCTTTTTTATGAAATTGTAATAGAGGCATTTTTCTAAAAAAATATAATCAAAATTTAAAGCGTATATTAAATTTATATGTATATATCAAATTTCATTTGGTAGAAATCAATCTGTTTATAAAATATTTATTGTAATATATAAAAATTAATAATTTATAAAAGTATATTACATCAATAGTGCCTTTATTTGTAAACGATAAACTCTAACCTTTTTGATTAACATGAATGTTAATATTCATGTACTTATATATATATATATATATATATATAAATCAATTTCATAAATTATAAAAATAAATTAATTATAAATATTTATTATTCATTGAATAATAAATATTTATAACTATATCTTACAGATAAATAACATTAAAAAAATCTTTAAAAATATAAATTATAATCAATAAAATCACAAAAGAAAACAGCAGATCCATGAAATTGTTATCGACTGTTAAGTACACATTTCTAATATGAATTATCTGAATGAATAATTCACAAGAATATTATTTTATGGACATTAATATTCAGAATAGGATTTATTAACAACATTCTTTTCAATTAAAAAAGTACGAAAAATTTAATTTTTCTTGTTGACTGACGTTATTTACGTAATTTTATTTAATACCAAACATTTAAAATAAACACGACTAATTTGTTTAGACACTTCTTTCTAATAAACATTTCGAATGTCAAGAACATAGAAAAAAATTACAGCAATTAATTCTATTATTTTTTGATATAAGCAATTTCGTTTTCATGTAAACTTGTATATACACAAACATTTATTTACATCATACACAAACAAATATTGACAATGCAATTGAAATGAATTATGTGCCATTAATTACCAAATGAATTTAAGATATAAAAACGGACGAGCGGGTTAATTACTTCAGTTGATTATTTGATTGAATAATATCAGCTATTTTGTTAATAACAATTCAAAATGGACAAAATCGTTATTTGCGCACTTTTGATAGCAGTCGTTTTGGTGATATGCAATCCAAGTGAAGCTGCAAAGCATTCTTCAACTGGAAGTCAACAAGTAAGTTCTAATATTTCTTTAATTTCATCTTTATATATATATATATATATATATATATATATATATATATATATATATATTTATATATCAAAATAATTAATAATCAATGCCTAATGTACTTTTCCATTGTTTTAAATTTCGTAGTAAACGACTAAACAAATTAAAAATATCTCAGTATTTCATTATAGAAATATTATTTATAAACTAAGATTTAATTGTTAAACAAATTCAATTTTTAGTAAATATTGCATTAAGAAATGATTAAAAATATTTGTGGTTATATTAGTGAACTTCCAGTAGATTTTATGTATTAAAATATACTTAAAAATGCTTATTGCTATTTTTTGAGTTTAAGTCAAAATTATCTTTATATTTTACTATTTTTCATTTTAGTCTTGTTCATTAATATTTTTTTATTTATTTGTATAACATAAAATTAATCATACATTTATTAATTCATTTATTTTATGTGCTTAAAAAATAATGAGCTACAATTAATTAATATAAATGGAAACATGCACACACACACACACACACACACATATATATATATATATATATATATATATATATGTATGTATGTATGTACAATATATAAAATTATCTCAAATATAAGATATTTCGTTTATCTTAATAATACAATAAAAATATCCAGTTAAACAAAACAGTACGTCCCATTGTGCAAAAAAGTATATAATTCAGATAAAATAAATCATAGGCAGGATAAAAACAAACTTTTTAAAAACAGTATTATAATTCATGACACTCGTGTACGAATAATAAAGATACTTATGATTCACGCTGACAGGAACAGAGTAGTAGTAGCAGTGGATTCCAAGCAGGGGGATTCGGTTTGGCAGCAGGAAGCGGCGGCGGTCATAAAGGCGTCGTAGGTGGTGGCGGTTCGCTATCAGGTCACAAAGAATCATCGTCGGCTTCTAGTAGCCAACATCATCACCACTGAATCTATACCGATAAGATGACCACTAGATTTTATTACAACGGATACTGCTTTTGGAATACGATGGAATACGATTGGTTTTTTAATAATGACTTATTTGGAATATTTTAGTTTGGAAATCAAGAGAATTGTATAAATTTATTGCAAATAAAAAGATTGCAGTATATTTACACATTTGTCATATTTGATGTAATTTTGAATAGAATCAGAAATAAAAATTCTTTTTAACATAATTTCCACTTTTTTCAAATCATATTTTTGTTTCTAGAAAATCTATTTACAATATGAGAAAACGACAAAAAATACAATAAACGCTAACGTTATTTAAAACAATTATCTAGAACACCGATTTTTTTTCCTTATAATATATTATGTATTTTTAAATTAACCCAACTCTATCCAATTTTGTATGTCGTATTTAAAGGAATCCCACATAAATTTATTAAAATTCAAAATAACATTTTTTGTTATTTTATGAATATTATATAATTGAAAACTAAAATATTTTTAATAATATTTTTAATTGAGATACTTCAGTATTTTTAAATGAAAATCATGACTAAATATTTTAAACGAATGAAAAAGGCTCAAAAAGGGACCAGAATAAAATATTTTAGATGAAAGCAACAAACAAGTTTAATTAATGAAACAGTGACTGTATTACAAACATGCAACAAACAATTAAATCGCAAACAATTTCATCCGCGCACAAATGACAATTTTATTACAGAAGGTAAAAACGTAAATTATACGTTCGTACGGTGATTTTTTCTATTTTAATTGAACGTAAACTCCATAACATTGGACCAATGTACTATAAAAGGTTACAAACAAACAAGTAAAATGAACGGTCGTCGCATGGCAGTTAGTCAGAACAAAACAGCGTTAATTAACAATAGGAAATTCCGGTACATGCGTGTATGTGTGAATCCGATTCATCGTACACGATAATAATAATAATAATAATGTGGATAAAATAACGTGAAACAAGTGATAATTACAAAACTGAAATAATTAAGACGACGATGGGATTTCCTCTCAAGGTTAAGATATTTCTCTTCAACGACTATGCAAAGCACTAGAGATGTTTTTGATTTATTTTACATTAATTATGTGTAATTGTGTACTTTACGAAACCAGTCTTGAACTTTCAATTAAATTCAACAAATATGTAATTTGTTATGTAATAAAAATAGGATAATAAATATTTACGATTTAAAAAAAATTATCACAACACATTATTATTTATTTTCCTTTTCACGTATCAACGTTTATTAATTGTTAAAACAATAACTAAAAGCAATTATTATTTACTTTAATAACTACATTTAGAGAAATAAAAAGTCGTATAAGAAATATCAACTTCAATTTACTTTTATTAATAAAAAGATAATACTATGAAATAACCCCCCCACCAAAAAAAAAAAAGTCTAAAGATGAAGTAAGTGAAAGGACATATTATAAGCAAACAAGATAACAAAGGGACTAGGATGTAAAGTTCTAACGATGATGGTATAACCATGGAAATACTCATCAGTTTCTAAAGGAATAAAGTGAACCATAAGTGATTATTGAACACTTTTATAAAATCTCTCTATGTTGGGCTAATGATTTATTTCCGTTGTATTATTTAAATTTGTTCTTGAAACCACAATATATGGATATATGTATGTATGTGTATGTATATACATATACATATATATATATATATATATATATATATATATATATATATATATATATATCAGTATTTTTCTACAGATAAAATTGCAAGAAATAAGTGTAAAAATAAACACTTCCGTAATAAGTATTCATATCATTTGCAATGATTCATATAATTCCAGTGATTGAAAGATGTCAGTTGACATGTTTTTATTATTTTCAATGATAATTGCCATATGTAGGTACAGGTAGGTCAGTGCCATTAGCATATAACAAGTTCAAATTGAAACAATGGTTTGGCATTACTATATAATTTCAAGTGAACGTGTAAGCAATTTAAATCAAGGCCAATTGCGCAGACTGGTGTTTTTCATCTAAGATTGTTTATTATTTTTCAAACAACTTCAAATAAATTGTGATATAAAATAGAAAACCTAGACGAATGTTAAAATAGGTGTGAAATCATCGCTCGTTTTATTCTATTGAACACAAACATTTGTGCAGATAAACTTTTTAATTTATATGCACATTTTATGCCATTCATACACACACGCATATATATATATATATATATATATATATATATATATATATATATATATATATATATTCCCAGTAGTCCTCGTTTTCAAAATGATGTTTAGAATATTTTAAATAATCAAAATGTTTAAAATATTTTAAATAATCAAAATGTTTATTCTAGTAATAAATAAAATAGTATATATTTTATTTATCAACATAACAATTTATTAATTCCATATTAAAAAAAAAATTCTTTGAATTAAAGCATGTAATTACCTATATTTCTAAATTAACTCTACTTTTAAAAGGTTTATTGCAAATTTAGTTATAATAACTCAATAAGAAACCTCCCAAAAATGTTGTCGTTGGTTATAACTTAATGATTGGTTTTAACTGAAAAAATAAATATTATCAATAGATTTATCGAAAAGATATTTATAAAATGAATAAAATCTGATAAAAGAAAAATCTTTTTTATTTAATAAATTTATAAGCATAGTAAAAAATATATATTCAATTATTATAAATAAAAAAATTAGATTTTCGATGAAAATAATATTTGTTTTACAATAAATATTTTTTAAGATAAATGAAAATAATTTATGGCTAATTATTTAGTAAAAATCATTTTTAAATCTAATTTTTTTTTTAAATTTATTGAATCGCATTTTAAAACGCATGTTAATTTAATCTCTAAATACGAAATTATTTTCCCATCAATCCAATATGTATTTAGTTGAATCAAATGTAATCAAGTATTTTTCAATATTCAGTCAAGCATATACAATAACAATTCATGATGAACTATTTCAGTATTTATTTGAACGCATTACTATTGAAACGTGTTTACAACACTTGTCTGAATTGTAAATTGATTTAATTTTGAATTTCTCTTGAACAAACAGAATAAGTCAGTTAATATTAAGTTCATCTCAGGTGTGTTTCATTTCGTATTTTTTTAAAAAAAATATATAAAGTACTGAATACTATTAATAAATATTTATATAATATATAAGAAATTTATGATTTTTTCATTAAACTTAAAACATGATTTCAAATTAAATACTTTTTAAACCAAGGAATTAAATTTAAAAAATATATTAATAGTAAACTTTAGTATATTTTTATTTGTTATTTTTATAAAAAAAGTAATTTTACATCAGTTTATGAATAAAAAAATAAATAATTCATATAAAGTCCAATTCATTTAAATTAGTAAATTTAAATTTTATGTAAATAATTTACAAGTTCACCTCAAAATATATTAACTTGTAAAAAGGAAATCTTTATTTCAAATCTCATAGAATTAGTTCTACGTACATAGGATTCCGTATTTCCAGAGTTGTTGACAAAATCTACAGTCAACATTGACTAAAACGTTTGACGCAATCAATCATCAATACGTGCGTGGAAACCTAATTCCTTCGGAAATTAATTTACTATAAAAACTGCACACTGTTTCAAGAAACAGCCAGTTGATACAATAACAATAGTTTCGATAATCGTTCCGGAACAATTAAAAAATGTATAAAGTAGTTTGTTTGATCGTGTTTCTTTGTGCGTTGACTGTATGTCTAGCGACTAAATCGTACGGTAACGGTTATATCACAACGTATCAGGATGGTTATTACGGTTCCTACGGGAATGGATATTACGGTGACAGGTATTATCCTCGCGATAGATATTATCCAAACGATAGATATTATCCCAATGACAGATACTATAATCGAGATGGATACTATTACAACGATGGATATTACTCACGAGGAAGATACTATCCACAAGGAGGATACGTAGATTATTATCAGGTTAGTGCATTTTGAAATTTGTTATTATTTTATAATTAAAATACGTATTTGTAATTTATATAGTGAAAAACATTCATATCAGTTATCATTTTACAGAAATAATAACATGAAAATGAATTATAAAACAGAATATTACAAAAATTATTTGACTTTTGGATACTTCATTGAATAAAAATATTTATATTAAACATTCAAATTTAGATAATATTAATAAAATGTTTTTAGCAGAGAATTTTAATCTGCCCTTCCTTGTGTTTTACTTTTACAAATAAACTGTGTCCACTTTATTAAATTTGCAAACGGTGATTATTGATTAATTTAATAAAAATTAAATTATAATTTGTAGAAAAAACAGTTTTATAGTTACTGATGTTACTAATTTATGTACTCAAAATAATTTCGTTAAATTTTGGTAGAAGAAAATAAAATAGAAAATATAAAAATTGAGGTTTAATTTAAAAATTAGATTTTATTCATTTATAAGATTTTTTCATTGTTATTGTTTCTATTTATAATATAAATAAAAAAAATATAATTTTAAGTAAAAAAAACTTTATATTCATCATAAAACTAATATATATATATACGTATATAAATAAATGTAAGAACACAAAAAAGGTTAATGAATATAAGAGTAATAAATATTACAGAATACAGTAAATTTCAATTTAATAAATATCTTGTTTAATACAATATATTAATTTTTTTTCTGGAATAGAGGATAGAATTTCAATTTCTCGAATAATAATATAAATTTAATATTGATGCAGTGTATTTAACCTATTTTTAAAATGCAAGTCAATTAACTTATACAAATATATATATATATATATATATAATCAATTCTGTTACTTTTCAGCGACCTTATTATCAAAGTTCTGGATTTGGAATTTCTGGTAGTGTCGGTGTTGGCGGTAATCGTGTAGGAGGTTCAGTGTCATTTGGAGATGGAGGATATAAAAAACCTTATTATTACTGAAGAAAACTGTTGCATCAAAGTTGATTTAGAATAAACAAATTAATCAAATTGTAGACAATAGACAATTTTAAATGAATGTTAAATAAATTTAACATAAAAATATTAATTCAAAAACTATCAGAGTACTGTATTGAATATAGAATTTTCACCAATTAAATTATTATTAGATTATGAATAAATATAAAATAATGTGTATAATACAATTTTGATTAATAGCATAAACAAACACCGATTGTCATTAAATAATTTTGTAAATCGAATTATTTATTTATAAATAAATACATATTTCACTTTTTAAATTAATTTTATTTTTATTTATAAAATATTAAGCATATTACCAGGTACTGATGAACCATTTATGTATATTTCAAAATTCTTTTGATATTAATTAATTATTTCCATTTATTTATATATTAGATTGATACATACGATTATATATATATATATATATATATATATATATATATATATATATGAGTGTGTGTGTAGATGCATAGTACTATTTTAAAATGAATCACTTTTAAGATTATGTTTCTTTTGGAAAAAAATATTACTCAAAATCTCTCTCTATGTCTTTTACTGCATACAGATCTAATTAAATGGAATTGTTTTAAAATCTAAAATTACATTTTATTTCAAATTCTTGCACCATTAATGAAAATAAAATATTTATCGACATATTTTTTTAATAATATCATAAATTTATTTTATGCTTATATTAGTTATTATTTATATTCGGAACAACTAACTTTTATTAAAATTATTCCTATACTCGATACTCGTTACTTTTTTTTAAAAAAAATAAACTAGTGTTACAAGTTATATTCTTTTTGCTAAACTAATATAGTTTACTTTTTTTATATTTTACTAGAAATACTAAACTTTAAATATCTATAAAAGACAATATGAGTGGGTTTTCTCTGTGCTTGTTTGATATTTCGAATTTTACAGGTACTGTTTATATCAAACACTGCAGTATTCCAGTAATGATCTTACTAAAGTTAAATAAGCTTTTTCATTTAACCGTACGTCGTACTGTTGAAACATTTTCGTGACTAAATTTAAATTGTTATGATCTTTACTAACAATATTTTATATATGACAATTATATTATATATATATAATTTTATATAAAACAAATATCCATGAAACAAATTTATGATATAACATGTTTTTTATTGAAAACAAATCTTTCTATTCAACCACACCTTTTCCTTTTAAAAATTTAAAATTTCATAGAATATATCTTTATTAACAAATTAAACATTTAAATTGATTCATAACGTACATTGTACCTTCAATGGTATTTCACGTAAACGACCACAAATATTGACACAAAATCCAATACGCGTATCAGAGGCATAATTGTATTGTAAATGCGTATATGAAAAAAATAGTATAAAAACATATTTTCAATGTACATATTATCAGTTAATGATAGGACGGAAAACTATACGCTTACTTAAGATGAACAAAATCATAGAATTAGTAGTGATATTTTTGGCGGTCTTTGTGATGATGGACCAAGCATTACCTCAATACAGTAATAGCTATGAAACAGGATATCAAGGAAGTAGTTATTATCATTCAAGAGGAACTGGGTACTCTCCTGGATTTTATCCACCTATAGCTTATCCAGTAAGTATATCTTTGTACAGTTTATTTCACATTTATAAACTTTCAGTTCAATTATTTGATCAATAATTCAAATATTATTTTTTTAAATATAATCACATTGATTAATAAACTAAGAAACGAATTAAATACAATAACATTGTGCAACAAAATTTGAGATATAATTTTTTTAAATAGTAGAAAATAAATTAATATCCTTTATAATAAATTAATTTACGCCAGAAATATAAAAACACTAAGTCAGTAACAGTGTATATTTTAAAATCTGAACAGAAAATCCTGATAGATTAATTCAATCGATATATTCTAAAGAAATATACTGGTAAGTAAAAAAGACAATTACGTCTTACTGAAAATTTCTTGTAGAAATATAATTATTTAATTTGTTACTACAGGTATATCCTCATAGTCGTGGTTTGGGGATTATTGGAGGTGTTGGTGTCGTAGGTGGACATCATGGTGGTGCGCTAGTAGTTGGTGGAGCAGCTGGTGGAATTAGACAACCGTTTTATTATTAATAGATAATTAATCTACAATAAATAATAAATAATGTTTACATTTTTAAATACAAGAATATGTAACAAAAAATATACACTAATCAATTAATATAGCTTTATTTGTTTAAGAAATAATGAAAAAAGTTAATTGTTATTGCTAGCTTTGTATCAGATAGCTAAAAACGAATATAAAGACAAATAATTGTTAGAAAACTGATTTTGTAAATAAAATATAAATAAAAAAGACTCTATTCGTTGATATTTTTTTCAAATTTACATTTAATTAAAAATTAAATTATATTTATTAATAAAATATTTTTTATATTTTGATATCCAGAGTACATTTTTTATTTAAACTATATATATATATATATATATATATATATATATATATATATATATATATATATATATATATATATATATATATATATATCATAATTTCCATAAATGGTATTTAAAATAATTTAAATGTGGTTAAATTCATAAAAAATGCTTAATTATTTTGTTGATTTAAAATTAAAATCATTTTCTAGAAACTAAATTATAATGAATGTTGAATATAAAGTATTTTAAAAATTAATGAAATGAGAAAACTTTTAGAACGAATAACCATTAAATTTAAACTAACAATCTTTTTTACAGCAGTTTGTTTATAAAAAAATCATCTAGAATCTTATGAAAAAATCATTCAAGTAAATTTCTTACTATATATTATTTAAAAACGACGAATTGTATTTGACTATTTTATATAAGATTTTTTAAAACTTTTCAGCCAACTGTTCTTATAAAAAATCAATAACTTATTTAAAAATCATCACATGTAGCTATGACGTCACAACTAATATATTTATTTAACCAGAAAAGTATTTTGTAAAAACACTAATGGTCAGTTTTATGAATTTATAAAAACACTATTCAAGAATATAAACAAATCTAGTTATGTTTTCATTGCGATGATATCATTCCTTACAATTTTTTATATAAATACCATAAAATCTAAAAAAAATATATTCGTATAAAGTGATGCAACGATCGAAGAAGTGTCCTTTACATATAACCTTACACAATAATATTCTTCACAACAAGGATACAAACAGCGAAAATCCCATGACATAGAGACACTTTGAAAATCTTCAATATCATTGTCGTGCTATTAAATCAATATTTACAATTCGTTCGTTTTATTGATTTGTGTATGTGTGTTTGTATATATATATATATATATATATATATATATATGTATGTATAGATGTATTAAGTCGATTGATGTTCAATCGAAAATCGTATAAAAGGACATCGAAATGAAATCAATTAGCAGATATAGTAGATGTTCACAGTTGATAAAGTTTGAATCGGAATCTGTACGGCATAAATTAAACTATAATAAACTTTTGTAATTATTTATTTGCGTACAAAGTTTTAAACAAACAAGATAATGAAAAATAAAACACTTTTTTTATTTCTGATTCTGGCTATTATCGCATTTTCGACGGCAATTCCCCAATATGGATATGGTAGACATTGGGGAGGAGGACATCGCCACCATCATCATGTAAGTTTATTTATTTTTTAATAAAACGAATTTATAATTAAAAAAGTCAATAAAAATATTTTCATTTATTAATCATAGAAATTGAAAATCATTTATCATTAAATAGTTTTTAAGTAAATTTTAAATCAAGTAAACGCATTTAAAAAATCGCTTTTAATATTCATAATCAGTTGAATAAATAAAATCTATTTTTTTTTAAGAAATAAATAATAAATTATTTTTTTACCACATTTTGTAATTTTTATATTTAAACTTTAATTATTTAATTCATTTTATTGATTGAAAATAAATGATTTTTTGTTCAACTTCGATTACGAACATTTTAACATCGACAGATTATTATTTTTCAGGTTGATTATTTTTAATAACATATTTATATTTGTTGTTATATTTCACTTAAATTATTATATTTAATTTCTGATATTAACACTTGGTGATAAAATGTTTAAATAATTTTAATTTTTTTTAAATTTTATAATATAAATTTAATTATAGTGTTAAACCCAAACTAAAAAAGTAATTGACAATAATAGAAAAGTTTCATTTTGATAGAAAAAAAATATTATAATGCTTAATATCATAATTTAATGCTGCATGTTATTAATAATTAAATTCCATATTATACTAGTTATAAAAGATATATACATCATTTAATATTTTTGAACATCTATAATATTTTTTTTAGCATCATGGCGGTGGAGGAATTATAGGTGGAGGAATTATAGGAGGTGGAGTAATTGGCGGCTGGAGAAGAGGTTACGGCTAATAATAATTAGATTACCGAGGCTACACTCAATGACAACTCAATCACAAAACTATTTTACTATCTCTAAATCAAAAATATTATTGTTATATTCTCAAGTATAAACTGTTAATCGTTTTTTTATCAATACGTTAACAATTATTGTTTTATTAATAAAACTTATACACGTACAATAATTTTTATTTTAAATATAAACTCTGTATTTTTCACTTAACAAAAATATGTACACATATTAACTTTGGTTAAATTTATAATAAATAAATCTATTTCTATTCTTAAAAATATAAATATTTTACTATTTAATATATTTTTAAAAATGAATTTATCTGGTATCTTCAAGAAAATAAATTATTATCTGAATTATCAGAAAATATTTCTTTAAGATACAAATATGAGTACTATAATAACCACAGTTATATTTTTCAACAAATATTTTTTTTAATTTTATATTGCAGTATAAAAAAATAATGTTCTAATGAACTCAATTGTCATGATGTATTAAATTGTATTAGAATATTTCTCAAAATATTCAAGAAACTTTATATTTTTTTCACGTTATAAAAGTAAACCAAGTAAATTATATATTGTTATTATTAAACTATTTTTTAATCACTTATCAATATTTTTTTATAATTTAGACTGTATCTTTTGAATAAAGATTATTTTGTTCAGATTTTTATATAACCAAACCAGCCTTTCTGTATATATATGCTAATAAAAATGACAGTAAAATATTCAAAAAAGTATCTAAATAAATAGTCTAAGTATAAAGCTACTGCACAAGTAGCAAAGTTCAGATATAAAGGCAACGTGAGAAAAAATAAATACCGTTCACATAAGGTAAGTAACCATTGTCTCGTATGTGGAAAACTATAAAATACATCTGCAGTAAACTATTATCATCCTCGTCACACGAAAGTATAACACGCAAGGGATGTTTCACTTCAACAGCCACTTATATACAATATATATGATATAACGTGCTCTACCCATATAATAAATATTTTTTGTCATCAAGTTGAATATCATGATGATGCTGTATAAACTTCTCGCTTTAAACAGTAACTTTATATATATATATATATATATATATATATATATATATATATATATATATATGTATATATATATAACGACTGTTGGCTTAAAGCACTCTAGTGAACAGATGCAGCAGAAACACGATATGTGATGCTTTTTTTCATAACACAAAGACGCGTTGTAAACTTTGAATATTTGTAAAATGCGCAATGTCAGTGCGACGGATTATTGTTTCCGTTTAAATGGGGAAAAGATTTGTTTACTTGGGGATGAAAAAATGTACTTCCTCTCCGTTTTCCTGCTTAAATTACTAATGCACAACGAATATTTTATTAAAACCTTTTTTAGAATGTTATTTACAAAAATTGATCACTAGAATATATTCTTTATAACTTTCTTTCTCGAAATTTTATAGCAAAGTTATCTATCTAAATTATTTCTGTTCTATTATTTTGATATAATAAAAATACGAGTAGGAATTTAAAACAACGACAAAGTATAATAATAATTTTGATTTTATCAAAAATATAAATAAAATTCAAAATATTATGCACGTAAATAATTTTCACGAATATTTTAAATTTTCATTTCAACTTCGTAGAAAAGAAATTCCAGTAACAAAATCAGCATATAAAATCGTTCATACTTTCAAACTATGCCGAAATGCAACAACTGCACGACAATATTTCACAACGCGTATGACAGAATAATAAATTGATGAGGGAATAACAATTGTATACATGAGGTTACCAGCGTATACGTTATGTACATACTTATATACACACACATATACAAAAGTATATAATTGTATATATATATATATATATATATATATATATATATGTATGTATATATGTACATTTAAATAGCACCCGGGACCTGGTCTCGCAATATGCAAACACCACTGAGACAATAAATAGGCGTCGCGGCGTTGAACGTCCCCGGAGGCAGTCTTAAGATATGACACACTCTACCACTAACTTTAGCGTACGTACACTATCCGTTGTATGAAATTTGTGATAAATTTAAAGGCGTACATGCGAAAGAGATAAGAGATAATTGTTTTATGTGTTCGTTTTGATACTTGTATAATTTTATAAACATTTTACGACCTGAAGATAAAAATATTCAAATATATATATTTATATATATATAATTTATTTGATTAAAACTTAACTCACTAGAGATGTTATAACATCTTATCTTAATGATATTACTATGGTTAAGAAATTCGTATTACAAAAAAAATAAACAAAAAATAATTATTGAACATTATTATAAAATAATAATAACATACAATAGAAAAATATACAAAAAATAAAACGATATTCGATTACATTTATTTGGAGACAACTAAAAGTAAATAAAATAATATAAATGGCATACAGAACTTTATTGATATTAATTTAATATCTATATATCATCTCAAAAAGTATTATCAATATAGTAGTAACTCAATTATCTTAAGAAATATTTGTCACTAAATACATATAACAACCAAATATTATTTTTATAGTTTGTTTTTTTTGATATTAAAAAAACTATAAAATCCAATATTTATTGAGTTGATTTTTCATTAAAATAGTTTACTTTACTAAATTTATATTTATTAAAATATATATATATAAATATTTGATTTTAAAACAGAGTGTAATATAAACAAATTAAGTACATTAAAAAAACATTACCTTCATAAATATTCATGAATATTAAATATTCGTAACAGAATTGTTTTATCGATCTATCGAATAAATAAATTATCAAAACGTTCTTAATCAAGAACATTTTCAATCATGGACCAAACTAATATTCAATTTGAATATCATCAGTAATAATATATATTTGGTCTCTGTCTGTTCCGTAGTTACCCATTAATAACACAATATAGAGAAACGAATGGTCGCCGGGGCATTAACTACATTATTCATATGTAGAAATTAACAGAAACTATACGTGGGTCCGTCCTCTATGGGAATAACAATGAACAACATGGTACGTTGACAGTGTTATACACACACGAAGAGGTATGAGAAATGAACGAGTAGATGTATGTGTATGCAAATTTCATAAGATTGAAATTTTGTATAGTTATCGAATGTTTATTGGAATTAGTATTTGACATCGGTGTTCGCAAACATGCTGTTATACATATACATACCTACACACGTATATATATATATATATATATATATATATATATATAATTTTTAGTCTTTGTCAATTAGTTATTAGATAAAGACTTTTTCCAAATTCTTCTAATTCGAATAAGATATTGTCTCATTTTTCCACAAATTTCCAATAAAGTCCATAATATATTTAATTTATTCACTTGCTATAAAGAAAATATTTTAACTATTATTTCTGTAAAGTTAAAAAAAATAAAATAGGAAAAATATAAGAATAACAAAAATTATAATTTCAAAAATTAATCACAAAATAAATAAAAGTTTAAGAAAACCATTTTAACCTCTAAATACTAATCCTCGTTTGTCATCGTATGACTTCATAAAAATGTAAATGTACATCTTAAACATAATTTATTAGTGTTTTACAAATTTTAAATTATTACTGAGAATGTATACATATATATATATATATATATATATATATATATATATATATAACTTTCTTCATAAACTGAAGATATATTTTAAAAATTAAGTCGCAAATGAGCAAACTTAGATCGGTAAATCACAATTGTTTAAAATTTGTTCAAATCCCTTTAATCCTTAATATAGCCCACGATGCATAAAGTTTAAGAAATGGGTAAGGATTCTACATAATAGTATTTCTTTCACAACGATATAATTTTAAAAATTGTAAATGGTTCTGCAAAAACATTACAATATAAATGTTAATATTTAAAGTGATAACGAAAATATAACGGAATCTCATATACAAATGTACACAAATGCATTTATATATATATATATATATATATATATATATATATATATATATATATATATATATATATATATATATATATATATATATATTACAAAATAATAAAATAAAGAATCATTTCAAAAAAAAAAAAAGAAATTTAAACATACTTTTACAAATGACAATTTTCTCCTATAACTATTCGAGGGATGTTATTTAATTTTTTAATTTATGACGAATGATTTATTTACTTTTAAAAGATTACTACTATTTTTATTACTGGTTTTTAATTTAGCATTATACCTGTAAAATTTATTTTCATCATCAACCCCTTATTCTATTTATCAATTCATATTCATTTTTCAAACAAACATATATGGGAGACAGATGCATAAAATCAATTTTTATTGCATGATCAAACAATGGGGATTTTGACAAATAATTGCTTCACTTCTAATGCGTACGGTCCACACGTAGAGCGACATCAACCAAATTTTAACACGGTTTATTAATGAAGTGCATGAGAACGAAATGATATATGATCATGTCTATAGGATGAGGAAAAATATTGACAATGAGTTGAATATAGAATAATAAACGAAAAAAATATTTTTTTTATTAGAGTGATAGTATTTAAACTCGTAAATATAAAAATAATATCGTAAATCTATCTATTATTAAGCTCTCATAAAAAAAACTGAAATTTAATTATCAGTCTCTAGCAATCATTAGTAATTATCTATTGTAATTATTTATATGTATTCATATTTATTTAGAATATTTTATTATTATTGAATTATGAAAATTACAATTTTAAAAAGATACCAACTTTATCCATACACAATTCAATATATTTATAAATAATATTTTAATCAAATCTCTAAAAATGATCATTAATATTATACAATACAAAAATTATATTCACCATATGTAATAATTAATAATTTAATAAATAAAAATGACCAGAAATTAAAAATGAAATATAAAAATACACAAACAATTCAAAAAACTCTCTTAACATAAACATTTTTATATATTTTTGAAATGCATGTACAGTTATAATAAAACATATGTAAGATATTACAATTTTTGAGAATCCGTACTGACAAGAAGAATATTTTCTAAGTGGGTGATATCTATGCGTACAAGAAGATTCGCGATTCATTCTTACGTTAAGGCAAGTTACAATTCGTTGTTTAAGAGGTAACGTTCCAACGACCGTAACGTTAAAGACGAGATAAAGCAAATGAGGGAAGGAGATACAATATAACATACATTGAGATATGTGCAGATGTGTGGAACGAAAGCTGGAGCCATTGGAGAAACAGTAATAAAATGTTTTAGAAAACGGATCAAACCTTATAAAATTTATATATACACACATACATATATACAAAAAGATTTATATATATATATATATATATATATATATATATATATATATATATATTATATTGTAGTGATGTATTTTAAGATATAAAAATGTGTTTTATTGATGTTGTCTAGAGAGTAAAAAATATTATATCAGTTATGTTCCTGCGAAAAGACATAAACTAAAATGATATGCGTAAGATATAAACCGCAGACAAACAAGAAACCAAGCCTTGTACTCCAACAAGACAGAGATTTGTATTACCATGTTGCTGGTTAATAATTTTAGTAAATTAACATGAGATTGTATTGTCTACAGTGAAGATGGTTGTTTAATGCATAATGGCAAATAACCAAATAATAACACTGTGGTTGGTTTAAAATAATATTTAGTTGGACATATACTCGCACATATGTGTTTATATATATATATATATATATATATATATATATATATATATATATGTATGTATGTATGTATATATATATGTTAAAATTGTTTATTTTCTTAATTCATGACCATATTGTTGTACTATTCTTAAATTTTGTATAGTCAATTTCAACCCTAAAGCCATCGTGGAATAAATAAAATTGGCATAATATTTTCTAATAAATTTTAATTCAATTTTATTTATAACCAATTTTGTAATTGTTTGAATGTTATTATTTTATATTATATATATTCTCGAAAATATTTTTAATTTGAAATCAATAATATATCAATTTAATAAAGAAAAACATATAAATGAATTGAAGGTTTTAAAAAGTGTATATAATTTTTCTAGATCGAATATTTTTTTAAGTTTTTTATATACTGTTGATTTGATTATATATATATATATATATATATATATATTCGTTTCATTTTTTTTCAATACCTATTCATAAATAAACCTTGTATAAAAACAAATAACAATTAAAATGAAATTATAAGTCCAACACAGAAGACGCATAAATATTATAGAAAAAGCAATATACAAAATTCATGACTGTTATGATTTTCGTTAAAAGTTTGCGGCAACGACAGCTACAATGACGGTACTAACGGTGGTGCTCCAAACGAACGAACAGCTCGGGAGCCAAATGTCATGAAATATTTAAGATGAAACAGTTGAAGCAAGAGAAGTATGGTGTTGGTAACGACGCCGTATTTACTAGTAAGCCGAAAGTACACATACACACAAACACAACGACAAGCACATATTCTTGCAAGGGACGTCGACAAGCAACAACCGAAACTTACAACCGTCGCACTGCACCAGTGCTTCTATCACATATAACATTACTGTCGTGTTTTCATTAGAAGTGAGAAAACGTTAATGCAATTATTGTTTTATTTTTCTTAATATTTACACTAGTCGCATTAGATTTTAACGGTCTTAAGAGATATACATTTATGTGTATTTATGTATTAATGTATTTTATTAACTTTACTCGAATTATATCATATTAATGTTAACAGTTTAAACAAAATATTTTATTTTTAATACAAAAATATTTATAGAAAGCAATAACTATAAATGATTTAAAAGAAAGTAAAATAGAACTCGAATAAGATTTTAAGAAGCTATTTATGTTCTAGACAATGAAACTAAACATGTTCAAAAAAATAATATAAGTTATCAAGGAGATCACACAAGTAACAGAAAGAACTATTAAATTTAAAATAAATATAAAGATAATAAAAAAAACTTCAGATTCTAATAAAAATAGGATAAAAATGAAATTAACAGACAAAGCAAAAAAACAGCATTAAAAATATCGAAGTAAATAAAACAGTAAATTTTAAAAAAAGATGTTCGAAAAGTAAGAAAACTATTGAATAAAACATAAGTTGTTTAAAAAAAATGAAATAAATTTATAACTGTTTTAATGAAACTTTAATAATAAAGAAGGTAGAGTAACTTTAAGATATATATATATATATATATATATATATATATATATATACCACTTTATCTTTATATAAATGACCCAAATGGGACTGAAAGGTTTAGACAAACATTTATTATACTATTCTTCAGTCTCATTTGATACACCCTATATAAATAGAAATAAAAATTAACATCAGATAGTATAAGTTCAATCTTTAATAATATTAAAACAAAACTAAAATTATATAGATTGATTTAATAACAATGACATCAAATTTATTGATGTTTTTAATTTTTATTTTACTTGTAAATATGTTTGTAACATATATCAAAATTTTATTGAAATAATTACTCTCGAAAATATTTTATATAACTGTTATTCCCAATAACTATAAATGTATGTATACGTCAAAAACATTTCCTTCTATCGATCAGTCAGTAACAAATATCCCATCATCTAATTTTATTGTTCACAACCATCTATTTTATAAATTCGTTTTCAGTTATTGACAATAGAAACATTTTTATTCGCTACTATATAAAACGTATTATCAAACTACAACGTCTATAAACTCGAGACACTGACAAAGTTTTATTGGGATTTTGAAACTTTTAAGCGGTTTTTCAAACTATATACAAACACATAAACAGAATACTCAATTGGCTATCAATTGAATATGATGGAAAATTATTCTCTTTGTCTTCTCTTCGAATCAGAACAGAATCAATATTTATTATTTCGGTTCAAATCAATTTATTTTTCATAATAATTTATATATATTTATTTATATATATATAATTACATTTAAAATACTATTAATAAAGTTCACTATTAGCCCAATATTATTAGAATATTTTTATACGTGTTCAAATATAACCTTTTATGTATAGTTGTGCAAAAAATATAAAAAAAAAACGTTTTACACTGTCCAAAACTATTTAAAAATAATAGCTGTATCTATTAATATTCCAATTTATAAATAACACTTTTTAAATGTTCATCGGAAATTTCCACTGATTCCAATAATTTATATTCAACACATATACTTTTTATATTAAGAAGTGAATATAATGTGATTTGTAATAGCCTTATTATGCCGCATATATGTATTATTCAGAAAACATATGTGATGTACATACTGGAAACAAGTAATAATGTAATATAATAACAAGGCTACGGAGATAGTCCGTAAAATCTAGTAAAAACGAGCAATGAACGTCGTTCGAAAAATGAATACAATGTATTATTATTATCGTAAGTTAGACTTAAACAAAAAATTTTGATAGATATTATATAGAGTATTCTCAAATTTCATCTTTTAATTATATGAAACTGAAGGGATTAAATATACATTTATTTTTTTACTATCATTTATTATTCTTCAATTTCATTTGGACCACTCTATATTTATCATAATAAAATCAATATTGATTAACAAAAAAAATGTTGTATGAATTTGTTCGCAGACATATTTTCTACCAAAAAAATAATGTTTATATTATATTATTATGATAATGTGTAAAATACAAACAATAAATATACTTTTCAAATTTTACTCTATATTTATTTTAAAAGAGGTCAACAGTGGGCAAGATAGGGAAATAAAAGAGAAAAAATCATTTATTAAATGTAATTATGTATAATTGATTTTGGTAAAGATAATTTTCATTACCTTTAACTAACTCCCGAGCTAGTTAGAAAAAATATTTAATCTAGTTTATAAAATGTTAGTTAATCAGCGGATCATTTCGAGAATCATCAATTGATTTATTATTATCATGAGAAATGACCAAAAATCGTAAAATTTTGGTGATGTGTATTATCCAGAACTCCAATAATAATGAATAATTATATAAATATTAACAATTAGAACGCTTATTTACTTAATGAAATAAGTTCTATTTGAGATGAAAATATATTTATAGAGAGCAACAACTTTTATGTAAAAATGTTCTCAGAAAAAGATAAACAATTCAATACATTATTTTTAAGCTTTTATATAATGAATGTTAATTTTTTACTAGTAAAGCAATGAGATCAATCAATAGGAACTTATTATGCAGAGAATTTGCATAAATAAGCTTTTTAATGTAGTGAATTAAATTTCAAATCAAACAATGTATTGTATTTTATTTATCTGATAATACTTTGATTTAAATACAATAAATGTATTTGATTTGATCAATAAACATGTAGTGTAAAATGTACATTGTTTATAATATTTATTTAAGTATTCGAAGCAACAACAAATATTCATAAATATTTATATTGAAATAATTGTTCGTAAATAAATTGCTAAAAAATAATGTGTAGTAAAATATTCAAACTCTTTCAGTAAACAAATTTATTTTAATGTTTACTGTTCTTAAACCAGAAGACTATTTTTATTAACGAACATTTTATTTGAAAACAAAATGTTATTTAGTAATGTTTAAAAATTAAAACTTAAATAACATTGTTAGTTAATATGAACTCCTGGCATCATTATGGTCAATTTTATGGTTGTTATCTGACGTTGTTTTGTAATAAAATGTATAACATCGTTAACGAACAATGTTCGTGCTGATGTGGATCCAGTATTAACTAACATTGTTCTCTAACATAGTTAATAATGTTGGCTTTGATGGTGACTTAGTATTATAAATATCAAAGTAACGTTATATTCATGGAAGGTAAACTTTCTTATAAAATTTGTTGCTATCAACTGGAGTATGATAAATATTAACAATTAACATTTTATACAATAATTAAATAAAAACGATTTAAAAAATTATCGAATATTTTGATAAATATATAAATTAATATATATGTATACGCATGTGTATGTATCAATAAATAATTATAATATCATAGATACGACCATTTCCTATGAAAACACAGGTATTATATTATCAACTTCGATGATGAAACAACATTCCCAAGAATCTTGACAATTTTCTATACTGGCATCGTATGAAATTTATGATTATCGAAACTGAAGCTTGAGCTAATTTTCTTGCACGTCCACGAACCTGCTTTATTGGTCTGCAAACATAATTCTTAGATCGTGGCATGAACGTCTTTTACATCTCTTTCTGAGACCTTCTTCTATCCCCCATCGCCACACTTTTCTCAACGGATTCTCGCCAAAATCGGATTTGTGCTGATTTAAAGGGTGCATAAATATCGTCATGTCTGATAGTCAATTTGCATTATTTGGATTGTTGCCCAATAACATGAATTTTCATAAGATGTATGAAAAACATAATCATCTTTTTATACACATATTTTATTAATAATCAATATTAAAAATATTATGTGTATATATTTGACAGTAAATTGTCTTTAAGTAATTCAAATAGAATATGTAAACATTTCAATAAAAATTTACATATAAAACGATTATATATATATATATATATCCAACGTATGTTTATATTTTTAAAAAGTGTATATAAACGATTTATTATTAACAAATAATAATCTGAGAAATGAATTGTATTTCAGTTCTTTAATTCCTTTCTTAATTTTTTACATTCTTTTCAATTTATTATTATTTTTTATCAATATTATTTCACAACAACTAAAAACTTTCTTACACGTTTCTTATTTAGATAACAAAATGAGCTATTTTTATCATCACTATCATCCTCTCCAAAATTTAGATCTAGTGAACTATTATTTTCCAAATACGTCGAACCATTTTTCAAAACTTGTTCAGTTTATTGTGTTTTAGAAATATTATTTTATTATGTTTCTATTGTACCAAACTAGAAATAGTTTAAGTTTGGTAATAAAACTACCACTTCTTAGGCTCTAAATGTCTGCGTTAATCTGACTTTTCATCCAAGACCTTTTCAGCTAGTGTAGCCCTTTCAGTAGCTACACTATTACCAATAACAGCTCTTGGAATCATCAAAATACACAAGCTTCCTCACCACGACAAGGTGCAGGCTTGAGGAAGATTATTTATATGTATTTTTTAAAAAATATTATTTTTTATAGTTCATGTTATAATTTTCAAACTAAATATTATATTCAAAAAAACTTTTAAAAATATTTAAAGTAAGCATAAAAACAGTTTTTATCGTATAAAAAATATCGTAACATTTCGATAATAATATTTGTAATAAGTAATTATAATAGCGAATACATGTAATATAATGACTGAATATGAAATCAATTAGTTATTTTGAAGCAAAATTAACAAGTTCTTAAAATTTTGATAAAAACACAGAAAAAGAATAAAACGTTTCTATTTTTAATAAATAAAATATTTCATCAAACTTCTTTTATACTTAAACATAGTTTTGCTTACTTTGAATATTATATATATATATATATATATATAATTTTTTTTCGTATAAAGTATTGATTTATATATATATATATATATAAAATTGCTGTCATTCCATTGGATTCATACTCGCCTAATAAAAATGTCAAGAATTTTCATTCGGTCTACAATTATATGAGAGCGTATCTTCAATCTTCACACTACATTGAACATACTAGTTTATGTGACATATAAAACTAAACCCCCGTTGTGTGTATGTATATATGTGTGAGTGTATTCTTTATACTGCAGATCACAGCACAATGGACAGATATAACATGTTATTGCTGATTTAAAACTTTTAGTTTCAGTTTCGGGTGCAATGCAACGATACTATGTCTTACAACCGTCCTTTCCTTTTTGACAAACAATAACGGCTAATTTAACAACTCATGATAGTTTGTTTTCGTTCATTTAAACTCAGACATATATACATACATGCATACATACTTACATACACACACAAACTTATATATATATATAACTTAAGATAAAAATGAAATTTTTAAAAACTTTATTTTAATTTTAACCTCGTTCAAAAAATAAATTAACTGAATTGCATTTATGTGCATTGTTATATAATATGCACTGTTGTATATATATATATATATATATATATATATATATATATATATATATATATATATATATATAGGTATATATCAATATACCAATCCATTCAATATATAGCATATTGATAGAGTTGTAGACTTAATCCTAATAATGTAGTAAATTTAAAAGCATACTGCATGTCCGTACACACGACCGACAAGGAAGGTAGATAAATTCGGTACGAAAATGAGATTGATTTTCGTTTCAAAACTTACAGCTTTATGATCCGATGTCTAGACAAGCTGATCGCATCAGAACAGGCCGTGTTTTACACGCGGCCTAGATATGTACGTGCATTGCTGCCGATGAGGTGAATATAACTGAACTATTATTGACGGTAGCATACGATTTTTTTTCTTTTTTTCTATAGGTGAAAAAGAAAATTCTATATACACATATAGAAGTGAATATACAGGTGCATGTATATATATATATATATATATATATATATATATATATATATATATATATATATATATACTTGTCCATACTGCACAATCAATAAATATTTTAACAGGATAAAATAATCAGTGCACTATTTGACAAGTAGACAGGTTTCTCAATTAATTCCATTAGGTTTGTTGACATACACGTGTATATTGTCTCTCTAATAATCTAAAACACATAGTATGGTATGAAATATAATATTACATAAAATTTAATAGTGATATAAAATCTAAAAAATGACTGACATGTAAAAAAACAAACATCTAATAAGAGCTTATAAATAAATAAACTTGTCTATAAATAAAATATTTATATCAAGACCATTAATACAATTACTATCTTAGTTTATATATTTACTATGGCTTTTGTAAATTATTCAAAATTTAACTAAAAATTACTGAAAGTTTTAACATAATTTCAATTAAATATATTCTAGTTATTATTTGAATGAATATAAGATAAAAATAAAAAATATTTTAAATGACTTAATAAGTTACAAGTACAATTCGCACTTTATGTTTCCTTTTTGAAGAAAATTCTGAAAAAACGTTAAATTATTTTTTTATTGTTATTATCCTCGTACTATACTTTATCATATCATTCATCATTGGGTTAATATTTTGTATTTTTTCAGTCAATTTCGACTTTAAAACCATTGTAAAGTGAATGAATGTATACATACATACATAAATACAAACATACATAAATATATAAATATATATATATATATATATATATATATATATATATATATATTGAGTAAATATATCACACTATGAAATGTCGATGAACGAAAGTCTTCGTTGTCGTCGTCGTAGTCGCATATTCGGTCACATTCACGGACAATCTTATTTCTCGCGCAGCTAAAATTAAATTGAAAAAATCAACATCCCGAAAACATATTTCTGTCAAGTAGAAAAGTGCAGCAGTTTATGATACGACGTATATACACTTTGTGTCCGTCGTCCTTTCTTTTTCGACCAAACTCTTCACGTTTCCGTCATCTTCGTCGACTCTAATGAAACAGAGCACTCGTAACGTTTTAATATAAAGACAACGTTAAAAATGTCTGGTCTCTTAATCCTTCTTTGTTTGCTACTTCGCTTCTAATTCGTTTCCCCTTTTTATATGTCGCATTACGCTACATTTACTCAGACATGAATTCTGTTTTAATGTTATTGCTATAAGTGGTACATTATATTTGTACAAATACGCACTGTAATTTATATTACGATGAGAAACAAAGAGAACTCTATACTTTATATATATATATATATATATATAAATGTAGATATATAATATTTTAATCATATTCAGAGAAATATTTTACATTTTTCTTTTCATCTTGCGAAATTAAAATTTCGAATGTTTTTTAATAGCGCATACTAAAAACGACTAATTAAAAAAGAAAGACGATGCATACAAACGAATAAATTTCGTTTTGTCTTGGATGAAATATCGTCCTGCATTATTTAATTCTTTTTTATTTGATTTTGATTAATATTTTTTCATTAATTGAGACAGTTTGTAAGACTTTATTTAGTTTAATCAAATTGAAATTCTACCACGATGATCTTTTTCCTCGTTCAAATTTCTTAGAAAAATTTAATAAATGTATATACTTTCATATAAATATATATATACGTATATAAATATATATATATATATATATATAAAGAGAAAGAGAGAGAAATAAAAGTTAAATATTATTTAATAAAGTTTAAATTACCGAATAAAAATATTGTAAAAATTTAAAAATAAGAAATTTCCTTTATAGTCATCTATCTATCTATCCAATTCTCTCTCTCTACACACACACACACACATATATATATATATATATATATATATTATTTTGTAACAAAAAAAGGCAAATGTAAAAAATACAATCGATTCGATAGCACCTGGTGAACAGACGAATCATATATAAAACTATTTATCTATCATCGAATGCATTAAAATGACACAATATGCAATGCATTTCATCGACATTACTAGACAACAATAATAAATCTTCTGTGCACAGATTGGCCATCCACCATATTTAAAATATCAGAATATGTCATACGCACAACGTTGTGCCCTTCGTGTCATCGCCACACTGGAAGGAAATGACGTCATGATAGATTATGTATCTGTTGGACTATGGTAGTGGATTGATGGTCCATTGCGATGTTGAAATTATTTTTCAATTTGTTTCAGGAAAAATTTAATATCTGTCACAGAACTGCGTCGTACTGTCGGGTTGATTTTTAATTTTTTATGTTTATGTAAAATATATATATACATATAATATATACAGCTAATATTTCCAGAATAAATCGATTTTACCAGCATTAAACATTTCATTTGCTAGTAAACTCAGTCACAATATCGTAAGCCTCTATAAAAAATAACTTTTTGGCAAAATTTTGTAAATGAAAAAATTATTTAATCACATATAAAAAGTTCATTTTTTACTTGCTGAAGTTAATTAAAGATATTAACATTAAAACTCTAATTTAATAAAAAATTAAAAATTACTGAATATAACATGACGGAAGACATTCATGTATTGAAATGTATTTGAAATGTGAATAAAGAGATACGTTATAATATATTTACACATGACAATAAAGTGAAAATATACGAAAAGAAAAATAGACACGTCATATAACGTAGCAAACGTAATGGACTGAGATAAAATAGGATATCGTATATAAAAAGAAAAAGTAATGAAGAGAAAACAGTTTACATGGACAATAAATTATATATATATATATATATATATATATATATATATATATATATATATAATTCAATAAAATCTTTTAAAGTGTTTCATATTCTATTTCATAAAACATTCTTTCTAAAAATTTCGATTGAAATCGAATAAATAGTATACATAATAATTAATCTACATACGTAAATTAATAAGTACATAAAACTAATGACAATATCAAAATCTTGGTCATATACAATAGTCATAAACATGAAAAGTATTTTCGTAAAAATAAATTTAGAACAGGTTTTACATAAATCGATTGAAAATGATTGAAGGTGATATAGTAAAATTATTCTGTAATAAAGTCAAATTTTATTTTTACATGTCTAGACTATATTCTTTTATTTATTAAGAATATTGACAAATGAATATGAATTTCATATAATTGCTCGTCTTAAAAAGAAAGTTATAACTAAATAATACTGAAAATATAACAATATTTTTAAAGTTTCAATAAAATTAAAATAAATCAAATAAAATAATTATAAATCACAGAATAATTTTTATTTGCTTTTAATACCTTATTAAAGTTATAAAACAATCAAGTTAATCCATATTTTTGTAAAAAAAATATAAAATTATTCATGTGATTTCCTATTTAAGAAGTTATTGATGTAAGTTAATTAATTTATTTACAGTTTATAATATAACTATAATTCATATACCTTAACAGTATTTCTTAACGATATTACATAGTCCTGAAACAGGATCTGAATATCTATACAAACATATTTTAGAAATAAAATATTTCATTTTGGGTTACTTTTTCGTTTCATTCTGTAACTATATGCTTAATATAAAACATTATTAAGCAATTTATATTTCTATATGCAACTAAATAAACACACACATACATCAAGTTAATAAACGATACTCCAAGTATTTTTTGTAAAATTAAAATTTACGTTGTATTTTATTTACCAATTATTGATTATAAAATTATATTAATAACTATTTTATGAAAATATTGCAAAAAATGATACTTATTTTTTAACATTTTTAGGGAAAATACATGAGAATATTACTATATAAAATTAAATAATAAATATTTATTCAACTTAATCATACATATCTTTTTATCAACAAAACACCAGCTGTACAAATACTTTCGACACTATACTATTCCCAATTAAATCAATTATTATTTGATTCATATTTAATTTCTATTGTATTTCAACGTTCATTTTAAATTAAATATTTAAATTTAATCAAAGAACACTAAAAATTCATATATTTTCAATTTCTATTAATTTACGAATACGTTATGAAAAAAACGAAAATCCAGTCTTTTATCTTTAAAAACATAAACACATTTTATATCCATATATTGACAAGAGTAATTCAATTGTAATTTTTTAAATATTTAAGTAAAAAACAGTATTTATTGATTAAAATATGAATTGTTTCAGCAAAATTACAAGCCAATTTAAAAAATAAATGTTTTATAATAAAAGTAGTTATCATTGTAAAAGAAAAAATGTATATATAAAGATAATAAATTTGATTAATAAATAAATCTAAATTAATTAATATATCTTTGGGTAAGTAATAAATAAGTATTCAACATAAAAAAGTATTTCATTATTAAACCCAGAATTTACTTTTAAAAATTTTTTATAGCAAAATATATTAAATCAAACTTAATAACGTTAAAAAAATTATCAATCATGTAATTGAAAGTCGAATGCAATAATTGAAAAGGTATTACAAGTTGTTTTCCATAATTTGAAATGAAGGGTTCCAATGTGTATCGAAAAAGAAGATAAACATTTTCAGTGCTTGATATACGAGGGTCGTTTGATAAGTATGATAAAAAAGTAAGAAAAACTAAATTGAAATATTTAATTAATTCATTCATTCATTCAATTAAACAATAAATAAATTTACCATACTTATCAAACCACCCTCGTAAATTATTACTGAACATTACAACTTGATTAATTTAACTGATATACTGACATAATTATGCAAACTAATAATTTAGACAATCAATTTATTATAAGAGAAATATCAATATCGTAATAAATTTATTTCATTTACAATATAATACTTATTTGTTTAATTGGCAACGAATTATAAACTTCAATAAAAATTACAAAAGTTATAAAAGAGTGATATTATAATGTGGTATAATCGTCGAAACGAACAGAATATAAAAAAACACGCATGTATAAAACAATAAATAATAACCGAATAATTTTGTAAAATTTTATATTATTGGAGTAAGTGATTCATTTATGTAAATATAATAAATTGTTTATTTATTTTTATTACACTATCAAAAAATCTTCGGAAATTATTGATAAAGAACAAATAAAAGTATTTCTGTACATATAAATAAATACCAATAATATTCAATAGATAGAAGAGAACACTCTAATACACACACACACACATATATATATATATATATATATATATATATATATATATTGATAATAAATTTATTTCAAATAATCTATTCTAACAAGTATTAATCAATTAATAATACATGATTAATAAATAACTCTGTCAATATTTAATTTTCACAAATATGTTTTATTCAGATAAAGAAATAATTCTTGCTTATGTAAACCAAATTTGAATTAATCATTATCAGGAATCCGTTCATAATTTAAAAATGACATTTACGATTATTGATTATTCATGATAAACACTAAGTGAATTACATTTAAAATCATTCACTTATGATTTCTCGTTAATATTTTATATATTAGAAGTTAATTTTTATAATTTTTATTTGATATCTTTGTAAATACATTTTTATCTTACTAAACTGTTATAGAAACAAGAAATAAAATAATTAAAACGTTTGTCTCATTTCTTTTAAATAATTATATATTGATTTCAAATTTTATGAAATTGCCTATAATGATTTAAATAAATAATTTATATTTTTTCAACATAAATAATTTAAAAAACACGTTTCTAAAAATTAGATTTTAAACAATAAACATTGTTAAATGAATTTAAAATGAAATAAAAAAATGTAAAATTATTAAAAATCCTTAGTTAAATTATATTTAAATAATCAGGAAGTAATTTTCAAATAGATGTTTTAAAAATTGTTCATATGAAAACACTGCCTGAATCTTTTAAATCTACGAAAATTTAACCAAACATTAACAGAGAACTTATTAAATTATGAAAATTTCTAAAAGAAATTAAAATCGTATAACCGAGTTAGAATTCATATAATTCTTCAAAAATGATAAATATTGTGAGAATTTGCTTTCAGTTTACGAATAATTTCTTATAAGCAAACTAACAGAATTTATGCACGAACCTTATATAAAATGGATGGAAGCAGTTAGATAAAAATAGAAAAACGCTCATTTTATGATGATATTTAAAACGATCCAATTGGAAAAATGTTCACTGATTTAAAACTGAAGTGGGCAGTATATAGACATACATGTGTGTGTGTGTGTGTGTGTGTATTCGCTGCGGTGGGTACAATACACCGTAACGTACTATTATTATGCACTCTCGATCGTAATTAGGGATGAGAGGCCAGATGCAGGGTGATGTTAGTGGTCGTCATTGAATGCATCGTCGGGGATCGAACGCGCGGGCTCTTGAAATCGAGAGTTACATTGTGTGCTCATGAATAAAGTACAGTTGTTACTGTGTACGCTGATGTAACCGGAGCAGCGTCCACCCACACTTTTGACGGTCCACTACTACTACTACTACACGGAGCAATTGCAAGCTTGTGGTTATCGAAAAAAGGGGGTAGTGAATGTATGGCTTTTCAATTTCAACATATTTAGTAGGTGGTGCGGGTCTATTCGACGGGTACTTTTTTCCTACTTATTATATTACTATATGGTTATTTACAGAGGTTTTTTTTGCGACGATTTATTATTTTCAATAAATTTACTGTTTATTATATATTTAAATTAATTTCGAGTCATGCATACATAGATATATATATATATATATATATATATATATATATATATATATATATATATATATATATATTACTAGTTATATTCTTACATTTAAAATGTATTATTTAAAATTATAATAAATATGAAGTTTTATTTTTGAAAAAATGCTGTATTTAACAAAGAAATGGTTTCAATTATTACAAAAATTACGAAATATGAATGAAAACATAAAAAATAAAAAAAAGAATATAAAATAATAACATAAAGACAAACGGAATGAATATAAAGCCAATACAAAATCAACTTACAAGTGTATTCGACAAGATAAGTAAAATAATAATCTATAAATTTGTAAAATATAGAAAATTTTATGAAAATCATTTTGTTGAATTGCCTTTATTTTCATTAATTCTATTTAATATGTTTAGTATTCTATCCAATATTTTATTAACTATTTTAATGTTCATATGTCCACAATTATTTTTCATATATTTAAGAAATATTTGAAAAATAATAATTTGTTAAAAATTTCTAATTATTGACCGAAAAGAGAAGTTAAAAAAAGAACATTTCTACACATAGAAATAGACTAAAATCAGCAAAAAATATTATGAAAAAATAATCTGCATTTTTTTAAGTTTCTGCAGACTTATGATTGTCCCTTGTATTATAACGTAAGAATATCATCTGAAAAGAATAGTATATTCAAAAATCAACAATACACTACCATTTATGTACATACAATTCAATGCATTGCAGTGAATATGCGACCTGCAATGCAATCAATATACTGCTTCTCTCATTTCTTCACCATTATATATATATATATATATATATATATATATATATATATATATATATATATATATATATATATATATATATATATATACGAATAACATTACAGCCATATATGTGTAGCGTGGGCGTCGTTCATAATATGTGGTATATTTACGTACGTACATACACACATGTATATTGACGGTGTGACCACGACGACGGTACCACATGGTACCCAATTCGAACCCGGCAAAAGGTCACTAACAGCGTGCCAATGATGTACGTATGTACGCTCGTTCACCGTATGCCGATAATGGTAGCAATCACGTTAATTTACCCGGTCTCTAGTCCACTAGTAACTGACTGAATATATGCAATCGAGCGTATCAACCGAACATTAGGTGAATCCGTGTTGAAAATGTTTATGCAGCTCATTTAAAATTATTAACGTTTAAACTAAAACGTTGCTGGACGCATTTTAGAGGAAAATGTTCTTTCTTTTCTCCCTTTTTTATTATATATATATATATATATATATATATATATATATATATATATATATATATATATATATATCATTAGATTAAATGAACCGAAATACGTTAGGAAGAAAATTGAGTAAGAAAAAACTATCAGTGAAATTGTTGATCATGTTTTATACAAGTCAAAAGTTCGTAAGAGAGTATGTGTGCATACATACATATATACATATATATATATATATATATACATATATATATATATATATATATATATATATATATATATATATAATGTTCATTATAAGAAAAATTAAACAAAACTATGTATTATTTATCAATTTTTTAGTAGTTCGGTCACTAGTAATCCCTATGGCACAACTAATAATTTAAGTGCAATTATCGGTAACTAACACAGCATTCAACGTGATAATAGACCAATTTGTCTAAAAAATGGACATTATTGAAAATGATTTAATATTTATTGACGATGAACTTACAAAGATCATTCTATATGATGGCAATTTATTTTTTCTATCGTAATTCCCAGGTGAACTAAAAAGAACTATGACTAAACAATTAACGAATCGTTAATAGAAAGTTAAAAGAAATATTCTAAGTTGTTCATAGAAAAATTTGATACGTAATTTTTTTGGAGCAGCATTTTTATCATGAAACTCAATATGTAATACATATTATTCGCAGCTAGTTAGTTTTTTTATACTTAAACATTTAAAAATAAATAAAAGCATATTTACATTCATACACAATGTCTATATAAAATCATTAAACTTGTTTACTCTGTATGTCTCTGTTTAACGAAAAAAGGCTGATGCAAACAATAAACTAATAAAAGTATACAACACTCGTTGTTGTGCCATAGAGTTACGCGTTCGATAAGCTAGTTATTTCAGTTGGAGCATGAAAATCCGATTATACCTAATTATCGAACAACAATGGTGCTTGATCATATCAAGTGGTTAACTGATATCGTATTAACAGTTGATTAAACGTCACCATGTAGACTAGTATCCATCCAGTATCCGTATTTTACACTATATATGCAGATCACAATAACATTTTACAACACAGAAATGTACGGTTGTGAACATACGGTCAAACGATTCCACGATCTGCCAATTCACGCGCAAAACTATGCACGTGCATACAAGTGAAAATTCATTTCTAAATATTTCCGGAAATGCCTAAGAACTTACGTGTGTATATATATATATATATATATATATATATATATATATATATATATATATATATATATATAACTTTTGTGCCATCAAAAAATATTTTGGTATGCTTTATATAAGAATTTAATAAAATGTGTTGTATTAAAAATATATACGCTTTTTTCATATTAATTCACTATCTTTAAACATTTTCTCAAATAACTTAGTCTTTTTATATAAATGAATCATTCATCCAATAGAATGCTAAAAAATCGTCATTTCTACATACTTTTAATCATTTAAAAAATAAATTTTATAACAAAACTCTTATTGAATTAAATTATTTTTATGTAATTCATTTTTCTATTTACATTATTTTAAAAGTACTTATACATTAACAAGTCTTTGATGTATTAATCCTAAAAGCACTTTATACTTTCTGTGTTAAAACGTATTTCTAACTCGTATGACATATTAAGAATGAAAAAAAAATACAATTATCCTATATCAATGGGTACATTTTACGAAATGTACTTAAATATTAACTTCCATTACATTAAAATTAAGAATTATATTTTTGTTAATTCAAAAATATAATTTTTAATTTTAAAAATAAATATATTTATTGTAAAATAAGAACTGTATAAAAATGGTAATATGTATTATTTATATATATATATATATATATATATATATATATATATATATATATATATATGCTCATAACAAAATATTGTGTTAAATATTTTAAAAACCTTTATAATTCATGCGAATCAAATATTAAATTTTAATTTGATTATATTTTTAAATATTTTCCAGACAAAATGCATGCTAAAAAATTAATATTATTCATTGTAACTAGTTTTTACATTCGTTTCTAAATCTCTTTATTTTTTCTTATAAAAATTACAGTTGAAAGATATTTTTTAAATTGATTCTTTAAATTTCAAATTAATTCATTTTATTAGGCTAGTTACACTAGTATGCATGCAAACAGTATTCACGGCGTATTACCGCTCGTCTCACACCCTCTTTCCAGGAAACTACCACACCTAAAAAACTAGTTTTCACGAAAGAGTTTGAAACGAGCGGTATTATGTGAATACTATATGCATGAATACTAATGTGAACAGACTAATTGTTCTGAATATTTATTACGATCTTAATTGAAAAAAATACTTGATTTTATCAAATTTATAACAGAAATAGTAATTTATAATACGTTTAAATACCTCGGAAATAAATTAATATTTTTTATATTCACATAAGTATAGAAACATTTAAATGGCATAATTCTATAGTAGAATGATTATATTATATATATATATATATATATATATATATATATATATATATATATATATATATATATATATATATATATGTAAATATATGTGCATGTATTGATTTGTGGCAAAAATATACATTATACATATCAGATACTTAGATAAAAATGATCAATACAGAAAATTTTTCTATTATAAAAAATATCAGTACAATTAATTTCACAACACAAACAAATCACTTTTCAAAAACTATCTATACAGTTACATGATTGAAAACTACTTATTCGCTTTGTTTGAATAATTTTCTAAAAAAGAGAAACACAGAAATCATTCACTTCTATAATTTCTTCCCTTAAAACCATATAATATTTGAAGTAATATTCATAGAGAAGGAATAGGTTTAATTGAAAGAAAGTCTACTGAGCAATACACTTTATTATATAACACAGTTATATATATATATATATACATATATATATATATATATATATATATATATATATATATATATATATATATATATATATATATATATATATATACATATATATATATATATATATATAATTCAACAGAAAATAGGTACTAAAGACAACAATAATGTATGCATAATACTAATTATACATGAATATGATACATTTCTGTAAAAACACAATACAGTAAAATGTAATCAATGTGATGTAATAAAGCTGCAATAGTTAAATTATTAGAATGCTAGATTTTTACTTTTTAAATATTATTAAATCTGAACACTTAAATATTACATAAAAAGAGATAATACCTTTATTTTTTTATTTGTGTAATCTTTTCTTGTGTGCAATAAGCAAATTTATTTTTTTTTTTTTTGAAAGACTAATGGCACAAAACAGATTATTATTGTATTCATAATTAATTCGGACTCATTTTGTCTGAATTATTTCGATATAATACATACAGGTAAGTGTTGGATAATGTGGACCTCTTTTTGGTATTTAAAAATAAGCTTTTTAAGTGCTTCCTAACATCCATATATAATTTATATCAAAAAAGGTTTTGTTTTTCTAATAATATCTAATAGCAATTGAAACATATAAAAGTGTGATCTTACTGCAATAACATATTATTTAAATAATATTTAATGAATGTAACTGTTTACAAATGTGCTAATTAAATTAAAAATAACTTTTAATATCATTTGTTTTACTTTCATGTCAGAGACCAAGTTAAATATATAAAGAAAGGCACTTTCAAAATTTTTGTTATTAAATTTTAAATCATTTCATGAAAAAAAAGAATTAATTGCAAACACACATGAAATTCAAATGATGGAATAATTAAATTACAAATTATGTACATTTTTTGTTTTAGAAAAAAATGCAGAAAGAAAAATACATCAAATAAATACTCGAAAAATGTGTTTCTTTCATAAATGACATTAAATTGTTACATTAAATGTAGATTGAGGTATACTGAAAGCGTATCACAACAAGCTTAAAGCTTTGATTAAAAAGGCATTATTTTTTTGATCTATAATAAAAAAAAAATAACATCAAAAATAAATTTCAGTCATCAACTACTAGCATATTCAACTGTATGCACCATCAAAATAAATCAGAAGTTCAACTTTTTCAGTCTTATTTACATATAATTTAAAAATATTTTTTCACTGATAACACAATATAATAGCACCTCGTTAATAACAATCAAACACGACATAAAATTTTAAACATAACAAAAACAATTTCTATAGTACAGAATAACATCCATACTAAGAATTCTAAAGTAATTAGTGTTTTCATTAGTACATAATATTAGTACATTGTTACATTTCTGTCATGTTCTATCAATTTTATTATGTTGAATTTCATTCCACTTAAATCATACATTTTAAAACTCAACTAAATAAACTTTAGTGAAAATGTGTCTTTTCCATAAAAAAAAACACATCAGTTTTCTATACAACACAAATTTTTTCAAATTATTTTATTAAAAGTTAACATTAGGTCAACTTAATGTGTCGTAAAGAAAATATATGACAGAAACTAAAAATATAACTAAAACTGATACCATGTCCATATTTTGTCAAATGTGGTCACTTAAATTTCCATTTATACACTTACAATAAGAATTGGAGTCTGAATTATAGTTGTCAACATTATTTAGAATATGATTATTTTTTCGATACTGCATAATAGCCCGCCAGAGCTTCAATTCTACTCCTCCTCTAAAAAAATCAATAAAAAAACGTGTACATATTTTAATTTTTAATATCAAATGAATGTAAATGTAATAAACAATATCTTACTTTAAATACATTCGCCTTATATCATGTCTTGTTACGTAATATAATAAATCTTCTAAGGTATACTTTTCATCTAAAATCTTATTAATTGAACATATATCTAAATCAATTTCTTGTAACCAATCTATTAACTTGGAATTAAATACATTTCTTGAAAGAGCAACATTTGCTGAATTAGGTGGAAAGAATGGAGATATAGTTGAGTTAGCATTTATTAGTTCAGAAGCAGATGGATTTGAACTATTATCTGATGAATTGTTTCCTACAGAAAAATATCCACTTGAGGCTTGTGATGAAATATTTCCACTAGGTGGACAACATAAATTACTGCCCGGTGAAGTGACCAACGATACACTATTTGACAATTGCTGGCATAAATCTCGAACTGACTGAGTTTGAATTCTATGTTCTTCTAGAACTTGTCGTAAAAACGTTTGATATGATCGTTGAGACTCTATTAATTCCTGCAGTAACCTACAGAAAATTTATTCATTTTTACAATAATAAAAAATATTTTATAATTTTAAAGAAAAAATTAGACAAAATTTTAAATTCAAAACAACCTTTCCTATAAAGTAAAATTTTATATATACTCATATGTACATATTTTAATTTTGTATAAATATGGTTAATACTTTAATTATCCAGTTTATAATACTTAATTAAACAAAACTAACTTCTATTTTCAAACATATAAAAAATTGAACACACTTTAATAAACTTGAGTCAATGAATTTGATACATGCTGAAATAACACACCTTTGATTCTCAGTATGAAGTGCTGTTAAGTGATCCCCACATTCTTGCTGGAGTTTTATTCCTGATAAGGTTTTGTGTGATTTCACTGAATTAACAGTGCTAACAGAAACAGAAGTTGTGCCATCAGGTTCATTTTCACCAAGTGCTGCACCTTCTGTTCCTCCAGTCAAAGATGAATGGACATTGACATTATTTTCATGTCCTGCCAAATTAGCTCCAAGTTCTAAAAAGAAAATTGTACTCATACACCTATTTTCATTTAATATTATAAAATAATACACTTAATACTATATAAAATTTTATATGTAAATTTAATTTTAATATGCTCTATATAGCTTTAAAATTATCTTAGAATATATATATATATATATATATATATATATATATATATATATATATATATATAAATTTAATTTTCAGAAACTTTTTCACAGTTTAAAATATGAAACTTAATATATTCTTTATAAAATACACAAAAATTAAGCAACATTATTTTGTTTCTTTTTATTAATTTACAATAATATATTTTCCATTTTTTTTTTAATTAATTTTTAAATAGCACAGGTATACAATTTTCACAGTAACTATATAATTAAAAAGTCGATACATTGTGATTTAATATTTGTTATTGAATAAATAATCAATTATTTAATTACCATAAAATATAATCAATGGATCTTTCATATTTTATTATTTATATTTATCATAAAATGGTTTAAAATAAGAATTATATATAAAAAAAAAAACAAATAAGAATTCACTTTTTAACACTTTCTAATGAATTCAAATGTCTGCGTTATATTATGCTAGACGCCAAAAGTTCAAATTTATAACAGTTGTAGTAATATAAAAGATGACACAATTAACTAAATGCAGCAATGATGTCAAAACACAATAAAAATTACTTTCAAACCAATTTTATAATTTATTGTGGCGCATTTGAAAATATTTTACAGAATTATTGTTATTAAAAAAAATGTTAATGTACGAATTTCAACAAATACATTGTTGTATATAGAAAAATGAGAGAGCTCTATTGTTGTTCTATTGTTACAAATAAAATAATTGTTACGATGTACTACTGTATTTAATTATTTAATACATTTTATTTTTTTAAAATATAAACTGAGTATATAAAAATATGTACAAATAATCGTAAACGCATTACAACAGATAGTGTCGTACAGAATGCGTTTCAATACTACAATACCATTGCAAGTTTCAAACTGAAATGATTCACCAAACTTTTCTAGTGAAAGTCATAAAGTGATTCAGGAAAGAGAATGAAACAAACCTAACAAAAATGTCATACGTATATTCTGTTAAAATAAATAAATTTGAACCCCCACTGTATTTGATAAGAAGCAGACACATAAGCACTGTATCAACAAAGGTACACATACATATATTTCAAAATTAGTTCATGATGCATATATAAAGATGATGTCATAAAGTATATACACATAGTCACACATACACACAGATGTGGAGAAGTCAACATATCAACAGTGAAAAAAAACTAGACAAAGACACTGTACTGTCATGTACTAAACTAATCAATACGGGCTCGAATTTAAACATTTTAAAATTACTTTTTTTAAGTATTCAAAACCTGTTTTTGAAGTATTTATTCTATTAATATAATTGTCGAAATGAATGTTACTTATAAAAAGAACATTATTAAGTTATAATGTAATCTTTAAGTACAACATTTTTTGAATACTGACGTGGCTTTATTTATATTTATCGGTATACACGAATCAACATTTTTTTAAAAAGTTTTAATTAATTCATTTACTACAGGCGAACCTAAGAATGTAATTTTGTTCTATACATGTACATTTGTTAAAAAAAATTATAAATTTAACATTTTTATTGCACATAACAACCCCATCCTCATTTATATATAATTTTATAATCATATATATATATATATATATATATATATATATATATATATATATACACGCGCATAAGTCATGGCACACATGGGTAACATAAGTAATTTATTGTTATAATTCAATGAAGTCGTTGAATTAAAAAAAAATATTTAATTGAAAATAAATATAATGAATATTATATTTATTTTCAATTAAATATATATTTTTTTTAATTTAACAACTTCACTGAATTATATCAATAAATTGCTTGTACCCATGTGTGCCAAGACTTATGTGAGTCAGTGTATATACACTGACGGGTATAAATCATCGCCATATGGGTAACATAAGCAATTTATTGATATTATTCAATAAAGTCGTTAAATTAAAAAAATAAATATTTAATTGATAATAAATATAATATTTATTCATTACATAATATTGATATTTATTTTCAATTTAATATATTTTTTTAATTTAACGACTTTATTGAATTATATCAATAATTTGCTTATGTTACCCATATGGCAATGACTTATGCACGTCAGTGTATATAATTACAAAAATATTTGTACAAAGATGTGTATATGTATATATGAAAAATCCCTTTTTTCCACAACTTAGATTTATAATTTAATATTTTTTCGTTTGGATATATAATATTAAAATTTACACATTTAAATAGCATTTTAAGAAAAAAAAAATAATAAATATCTACAAATATATAAAACAATACTAAATAAGTATTTAGACAAATACAAAAAATATTCAAGGAATTCTACAATTTACTAAAATCTTAAGTTTTCAATAAGTGTATATTGTTAATTGTTAGCTATATGCGAAAATTTGATTTGAAAAATTTAAAAAAAAAAATTAGTAAATAAAATAATATTAAATTTATTTCATAAGAAAAAAATGTGGAATTCCTAAAGTGATAAAATGTAGTTATTTCATAATTGGTTGTTATATCTTATGTACATATTTTTTTTTCAAAATGAAAATTTCATGGAAAATAAAAGCAGATGCGAAATAAAACGAAAATTTTGGACTAGACGTACAATAATCGCCATCCATGTGCTAGAAACTAGATCTTTGAATACGAAATCAATTGTTAAATATTTTTGTATAAAGTCTTTGCTAGAAAATGGAATTACTACATAGATGCATATAACTGACGGTATCACGGTTGAAAAATAATTATTTAACAACTCATTTGCATGTAAATGTCTAAAAATCAAGTCTTGGAAAAAAATATTTTAACATCATTACGACTTTAAGTACGAAAGTCGTTTGATAAGTATGGTATTTAATTAAATTAAATTTTTCAATTTAGTTTTTCTTACTTTTTTACCATACTTATCAAACGATCCTCGTATTTAATAATTATTGTTAAAGAATATAATTTGTACAATGCTTCCAAACAACTCAATACACTTCCACAACAATCAAACTTAAATCTTAATCAATCTGTGTGTGTGTGTGTGTGTGTGTGTGTGTGTGTGTGTGTGTGTGTGTGTGTGTGTGCATGCGTGCGTGCGTGTGTGTGTGCGTATGCATGTATGTACACATGTATGATAAAAGACAATAGTTTTAAAAATTATCGTATGTAATAGATTACACACGAGCATCATTTGTATTTCACACCTTATTTTTACGTATCATGTCATATCTTTTAGATAAGTTAAATACATGAAAATTTGTTAAAACTATAATAAAAAGAGAAAAAACTCTACACCGCATCATGTTTTTATTTAAATTTAACTTTAAGGAAAATAAAATAAATTTACTGATAAGAATTAAAAATACATTTTTAGAAACTGTTTATAAAGTATCAAAAATATATACGAAAAGTGTTAATCAATCCATGATTAACACATAATAAAAGAAATTATAAGCAAAATCAGCTCTCAATTATTCAGACCCCTTTTTTGTAATTCGTTTTAGATTCTATTTAGAACATAATTCTACATTAATGACTAATTGCTTCAAATCTAGAATCACACACGTACGTATATGTAACTTATTCCGCTTTTATATAAATACTTTACTTTTTACATTTCTTACTTTTAACTAAAGTTATAAATTAATTTATATTTCAAATAAATTAAAAATAATTTTAAATATAATTAAAATTATTTGTATTAATCTACGAAAATAGTTTAATAAAATAAATTTGTATTATAAGATATCAAGACATTATAAAGTTAAAAAGACTTAATTTCGTTTCTTTTAACGTTAATTTATGGATTTATTTATTTTTTAATAAACGTTTAAATTTAGTTATAATAAATATTTTTTATGAAAAAAATATAAAATGAGTATTTATGTACTTGTACGTCAGAAAATTGAAGCATATGTTTAAACTTTTTTTAAGATTATCAAAATGTAAACAAAATGTAGTGTTTGTTGATTTTAACTTTGATATCCATGTACAGTAAAATACATATTTATGTTATAAATGACGTCAAGATAGGCTTGTATTCTATTTTTCAACACATCAACTGATTGTGATATTTAATTTCATATTGTTTATAAATTATGAAAATATGAAAAAAGTGTATAAACACTAATCTAAAAAAAAATTCACAGTACGGAGATTTTTAAACTATATTTAGCAGCGAGTATTGAAATTTACAAAACCGACAATATATAATTATACTAATGAAGAATAATGAAGAGAAACAGTTCGAAAGAATTAATGGATGAGACCACACAATAAACATACGTTTCACAAGTGGCATTTCACCAATTAAATGATCTAAAGAGTAAAAAAAAAAACATTACAATTTAACACGGAAATAGAACATGTAAATTATTTTTATTACAATCAAAATTATCGAAAATAATTAATCGAAGGAAACAATTACAATGTTACCCTTAACATCCACATGAAAAGTTTTATAAAAAAAAATAAAAATTGAACTTGTACATTTGTTATATGAAAATTTTTACCGCAAAAAGTATTCAATACATATGACTTATTTATGTAAGATTTTTTTCATATAAAATTTCAATACCAATTTGAAAAAGGGTAATTTATTAATATTAGTTTTATATCTACATAAAGATTGCCACAATATTAAGTAACAGTACCATTGAAATATGAAAACTAAACAATGAATTATTAAAAAATAATTAAAATAATAATATTTCATAGTTGAATTGTTTATTAATAAAGTATTTTTTTGTTAATGGGCTGATAACTCGTTTGAAAAAATAAATTTAACAACAATGTTATTTTAGAAAACAGTGCAAAATATGTATTTTACATTTATATACACTGACGCGCAAAATTATTCGCCATATGGGTAACAAGTAATCTATTGACTAATTCAATGAAGTCGTTAAATTACTGAATTATATCAATAAGTTGCTTATGTTACCCATATGGCGAATACTTTCGCAGCGATCAGTATGTACATGCTAAAACATTCACATAAATACAAATTAATTCTACAAACTAAGATTCGATAATCTTTAAATAAATAAAAACAAATATTTTAAACATTTTTTTATTGTCATTAAATAATTTCAAATATTTCTAGGTATAATCATCCTAAGAATTTAGGCATATATACACAAATGTATTTATATGTAAAAAATGTATTTATATATATACATATATATATATATATATATATATATATATATATATATATATATATATAAACAATTTATATTTACAATAGAATAAAAACATAAACTTACCAGGGGTCAAAATTGTGATGGCAGCTTGCACAGCACCTCCAACTAACTTATCCAAAGCGAACATCCAATGAGGTTTTATTGAATGAAGTCTGAGCACTTCATTCACAGATCCTTGAAATGAGTATACTGCTAGATTTAACTGATTTATTGCAGTTGCATCCCAATCTAATTCTTCTTTTAAATTAATCAATGCTGTTTCAATAGCCCTCATACCAGTACTAGGATCAATTATGTAATCACGCATACCTCTCATTACAATTTCTAAATGTGTCTGTAAAAAAATTAATTTATACATATATTGAAATGTAAAGAAACATATATGTATGTATGTGTATATATGCATATATATATATATATATATATATATATATATATATATATATATAAAATTTAGTAACAATTGAAATATTTAGTACACACACCATTTTAAGAACAATTTCACAATTCATATTTGAACGAATATGTTGCATCCAAACTTGACATATTTTTGCTTCATCTTGTGCTAAAACTCTACTAAGTGTTGTTCTACGTTGTGAATCTTTTTTGAGCAAATAGAAACCATCTTGTTCTGTATCACCTTTAGCACCTCCTGATGAACCTAATTCTACTTCAGGAGATAAAAGTACACCTGTAGAACTACGCCTTGTCATTGTTGCTGATTCAGAATCTTGTTCTAGATCAATTGAAGGCGTTGATGCCAAACTACTATAAATTTACAAATAAATCAAAATAAATTTCAATAAACAAATTTTTATATTTGCTTTGGTATAAATTACAACTACAATTTACATAAAATCTGAAATAAAAATAATTTGCAATCAAAACATGTTAACTTAAATTGTAATGAAACATTATTTCTAGACATTAAGCATAAACGATTGAACTGATCAAAAGTAGATGCTGTTAGTTTATTCAAACCCAAAAAAATAACTGCTTATTTAATGGAAATAAATTTATACTTATAGTTTTATTTATTTTTTTGAAAAAAGAAAACATGATATAATAATGTAACATGATCTTCTTTTTGTATTAATATAAAAGCATAGAAATAGCATATAAGAATATGTTTTAAGAAATGAAATTATAAACTCTAAAATTCAACAATTTTCGATAAAAGAATAGTGCAGCTATTTAATAATTTTTTAATAAAAATATTTTTCACTTAAAGGTAGAAACAACATTACAAATTAAAAATACTTAAAATGTCAATTAATTTTCAAATCTGAAATATGGATTTTTAATTAAAATGAGACAAAATACTGTGTTACCTGTTGAATGAATGCGTTTTATTTGGGGGTGGAATGGCGATGGGCGCAAGCAATGAAGGCGTGCGAGGCGTAGGCACCACAGGGTTGGACTGTGTGAGCGATACATCACCATCCACGCTGTATAACCAACCCGAGAAAAGCAAACATACAAAAATAACAGTAAGTGAAAGATTTATTTTTAAAAGAATTTAAGATTTGTACTATTTATTGTAGTTTAAAACAGTACATAACATATTGACAAATTAATAATGTATAAAATATAGAGAGTGTAATGAATTATTATTAAATTAATTGCATTATTAATTTATGATTAGTATAATTATGGTATGCACACAAAACAAAAATAAATAAATACATTTGATATGTTTTCAATGTTCCTCATTTAATTAAAAGTATTATCTGCATAAATTATTATCAACTTGATCAAACTCATTTTATTAAAGTAAAAAATTGAAAAAGTTTTTTTTGTGAATATTTATAATTATATTCCAAAAAAAACCTAAATATTAATATTAACAATAGAGAAGTGGTAACATAAAACTGTTTAAATATTTTATTAAACTTCAATGATTATTTCATGCTCATAAAAATACAAAAAATAATTTTAAACATAACTTTTTCGCTAAAAAAATATTTGAATAATATTTCAATTTGCAATAATAAAATAATAACAAGTACATTCATATATGCATATGCATATATATATATATATATATATATATATATATATATATATATATATATATATATATATACACGCACACACACATACACACAACAAAATAACTCTTAAATTAGTTACAGAATATTTTTTGTTAGAACAAAAACTGCCAATACAAGCACATGCAACTGAACTTTTATGTATTTCAATAATAAAAAAATTTGCTTAATATATATATGTATTTTTATATCCGGAAAATAGAAATATTTAAACTTACTATTCATCACAATCAGAATCCAACAGAGAACTAAAATAATGCATATAAAAATTAATTACTTTTAATCTGTCAATTCAATGCACTATTCTAATTCATTTAATAAAAATAAAAAATAGATTATAATTTTTAACAATATATTTATATCTGTTAATTTTTAAAATAACACTATATTAGAGAAACAATATAAAATATAATCCATACCATCTGTATTTAAAAATCCAATTGTCAAAATCAATAACAGTAATTTTTTTTTTTAATTTCATTTCTAATTTTATTACAATCATGCAGTAATAAATAAAACAAACAAGTGTCTAACCACAATAAAGCTACAGAATTCTGATTAATCAACTTATCTCTTCCTCAGGCAAACACATCCTGTGCTATAAAAGTTATAGTTTTAACATACCAGTGATATTAAATGTAATTATTTCAAAAGAACAGTTACAGGTGAAATCTAGTGTATTAATTTCCACAAAAATGTTAATCAATGAATAATGTGATGATTTGTTCATATTTTTCAAAAGAGAAATTAAGAAATATATTCATCGTAATTAAGAAATAAATATATTTGTGTGTGTGTGTGTGTGTGTGCGTGTGTGTGTATGTATGTGTATATACATATACATATACATATATATATATATATATATATATATGAGAAATATACATATATATTTGTATTTTCTGAGAAATTTTTATATATAACTACTATCAATATATATATATATATATATATATATATATATATATAATCTGAACCTTTTAAAAAAATGAGATTAAAAACACTCATTGAAATTATTTGACTAAATATACTACTAAAAGTTTTTATAACTGAAAATTAATAAAAACTGTATTTATGTATTATTTTAATAATTTTCTTACATAAAAAAAAATTATGTTGAAATTTACCTTATATTAATATTTTTTTTAATTATATATTTTAATAAATACATACACACACACATATATATATATATATATATATATATATATGTCACATATATATATATATATATATATATATATATATATATATATATATATATATATATATATATAAAATCTGTTAGAACTAGTGTTATAAAAATTATGATAAAATTATTTTATCAGAAAAATCATATTAAATATATCATTAAAAAATTACTATTAATGAACCAATACACAAATATTTTATTATTATATTTTGTTTTTACAATTACACAGGCTCCTGCATATACACACTCACACAATCCTTAACAATTATATCACATAAATATTTCTTAGAAAAATATAAATAATCCATAAATATTAAAAAAAAATCAAAAATCTTACTCTATATCTGGAGAAGTAGGTGTTACATTTGTTGATGTTTGGGCTGAATGTCCATTAGTAACATTGGTAAACTTTTCTAAATTAATACGATTCATAACACGTTCTGCTGGTACCGAAATACTTCGACTAAATTCTGCAGGTGCCGCTAAACGTGGATTCTTCTTATTTCTACAAATTTCATGATATACAAATACTTTAAACTAAAAAAATCATTAAATATACATACTCTTTAAGAAAAGGATCTTCAAGCAGTTCTGCTGCTGTGGCTCTTTTATCTGGGTCAGGTTCAAAGCATCGTAAAATGAAATTTTTGGCTCTATCTGATAATTCTTTTGGTATTTCTGGATGTATTTTATAAAATCCAACCTAAATTTTAAAAAATATGTACAAATATTAAAATTACTTAAACTGACATTTAATGCTTATAATTTTTTTTATAGAAAAACATTATAACATTAATTTGTAAAATTTACTAACAAAATATATAATTTACTTACTTTAAAAACAGCTGCTTGTGGTGAACCTAACTCAACAAATGGTGGTTTGCCAGTTGCCATTTCAACAATTGTGCAGCCTAAAGACCAAATGTCAGCCTAAAATTGAAAAAAATATATTTGTGTGTGTGTGTGTAAACTATGAATTCAATTTGACATTGAACCACAAAAAATTAAGTAAAAAACTTACTGGAGCTCCATATCCCCTTTGACCTTTATCAATTACTTCAGGAGCCATATATTGCAATGTTCCTGTAAATGTTCCAGCACTAGGTGATAGTCCTGCAAGTCGTTTTGATGTACCAAAATCTGATATTTTAACACATCCACTGTATGTGTTTACAAGAACATTATCACCTAAAATAGTGAAAACAAATTTATTGAACACTTAATGATAAATAAACTTCAGATTTACATAAAATTTGACTTCATAAATGCTTTGTAAAATGAGGAATTTATATAGAGAAGTGTCCATAACATTATTGTATGTATAGTTATTATAAAAAATATATATTGCATTTCTTAAAACAAAAAATAAAATATGCATTACCTTTAATATCTCTATGTACAATTTTCTGATCATGAAGGTACTTTAATCCTTGTAACATTTGTTTTGTGTAATGTTTTATAGTAGATTCATTTTCTTTTAAAGGACCCCATTTTAACTTTAATAAAGCTGACAAACTACCTCCTGGCACTTCTTCCATAAATATTTTAAAGTACCCATCTTCTGAAACAGATCCTAAATATTGTACAATATTGCGATGCCGTAATTGTGAATGTAATTTAATTTCTTCATGTAATGGTTGGACATCACCCAAATTTTTCTCAGGTACTTCTTTTACAGCAATACGAACTTGTGTGTTCAGATCACGAGCAGCATAAACAACACCAAAAGTTCCTTTACCCAAAACAATTCTGCGATTCTGTTCATCAAGATCATATTCATACTAAAATTATTAGTTATATATGATTTTTTGTTATACTTTGTTAATTTTTAAAAATACACAAGCGTGCACGCACACATACACACATACACACACACACATATATATACATATATACATATATATAAATATATATATATATATATATATATATATACATATATATAAATATATATATATATATATATATAGATAGATAGATAGATAGATAGATATAGATAGATAGATAGATGGAAAAATAGAGATAAATGTAAAATTCTTGATTTTACCTTCATTTGACCTGTCATAAGATCTGAATCTAAATGAGTAACCATTCCTTCTTGATCAGCAGTCATTTCAAGAATCATTTCATAAAATCGTTGCCTACATAATTCTGATGGAAAAAATATTTGAAAATAGTCAGAGTTTTGATGCACATATAAAAATAAACAACGATTATCTCTTTTATATAAGCTAACACTACGAATAGAATTAGCAGTAAAGAGAAAATCATGAACTTCCCGACATTTACCAGACATTGAATCCAAACATAAATTTGTTATATGTATTGATTTCTCTTCAGCACCCATATTTACATTTACGTAGCTAGGTAACAAAATTTGAGTTGGTTCCAGAATCAATGCCTATTTTTATAAAATAAAATCAAATATAATTTTTTTAGATTTAAATTATTTCATCTGTAACTTACTGGTGATCGAATACAGTTTGAAAAATCTGTAGTAGTTGCTTCAACAAAAAAATCCAACCAGAACTGCAAAATGTTTTCTAAAGGTGATAACTCATATCCTTCTAATTTTTTTCGGGAACGATCAATTAGGGTTATATTATTTATAGTTGATTTTAAATACCAATTTGGCGGTTTTAATTTAAACATACATTTAGCAGCTTGTATAGCTTTGGCATGATCATTAGCTAGTACAGAAATTTCAAAAAATGTTGCTACATCCCAATATTCTGTTAAAGTGTCTAAACTGCCTTTTTTTCCTATTAAATTATTTAGTACCATTCCTTAAAAAAAAATTGAAAAAATGCATTATTTAAATTTTCAAAACAATTTACAACCATAATGTAAATTTTAGATATGGTAAAAATTAAATATTAAAAAAACAATATAAACAAAAATGTAATTTAATATAGAATACAATAAGATATATTGAATGAAATATATAGCCATAAAAACTTTACCTATATGCTGTAATTCTTCAGATTTGTTAAATTCACTTCCATCTATTACTAACAATGTTGCCAAATTTATACCAGCAAACTCATTTGGTTGTATATCAAAACCTTTCCGATACCAATGTATTGCTGATTTTAAACTGTTTTTATCTTGATGCCCAGACTCAACAAATTTATCTTTATAGATTCTTCCGCATAAACCAAACATATCAGGGTAATGATTATCCTTTACTTCCAATGCTTTTTCACATACTCTTAACGCTTTCTCTCGATCACCCTCTTTATTGCGCCTAAGAAATATTAATAACAGTATGTCAAAAAAATTTAAAATTTAATTTAAACATTTACCTATTCAAAGCAAATGCATATAAATATGAAATGGCGGGTATTTTTATATCATTTTTCTTTGTTGGAACTGTTTTTAAATCATCAACTAATTGAACCATGGCATCATAATCTTGAACATCACGAAAAGATATTAACATATGTAAAATTACTTCACCACACAATACGTTTGGATCATCAAGACGTTTTCGCATGTTATGTAAAGTTTTTATGAGTTCATCTCCACTATACATATCACGTACTTTTCGTAAATCAGCAAGAAACTTTTCTTTCATATGAGCCCTATATCCCAAATTTTTATTAGAAACTATGTTTATAAAAGTACTTTTATACATATTAATAAATCTGCATACATACATGTGACCATACATTTAAATATAAACTATATTTGTCTTACTTTGACTGTACTTCTACATCTTGTAGAAACCGGCGTAAACGCAATGCTAATCTTGATTCAGATGCATCTCCTGTAGTTTGATCACTAGTAACACATCCACCACAATCAAGGACTTTATAAGGAACTAGAGTATAACTTCCACATGATAACTAAAATTTAACAATGAATTACAAAATGCACATTACTACACATACAATAATAACTGAACGTACTTTTAACCTTAAAGTAGCTTCAACGTCTGTATCATGGAATAGTAAAATATTTTGTCGCATGCCAAAACTATCACGAACACCCAAGTGATAAAACAGTGAACTTTGTTGAAGTTGAACTGACAAATCAACAACGGCAACATCAGCATTATAAAAAACTTCTAATACTTTAATTTCACCAAAATCTAATTTTTTGAACTGTAACCACAAACAAATATTATGAACTTCAAATAAAAAAAATGAAAATTATATTAATAAGCAATTAACACTTACTTGTACATGATGATATTCCGCTCCTACCATACTACAAGCAAATTTTACCTCCTCTAAAGCTTTTTTACGTTCAGCCTGGCATTCTGGCTGAAGTATATCAAGAACACATGCAACATCCATATGGGGAGTAGAACGAAAACCTGATTCTGAATTTCCCCAATTGGTCGTTGCTGTGTGGCCAGACACATCGCTATGACTACCCACACTATATTCACTACGACATTCACTTGCTAAAAATAAAACAATTATTTATCTTTGATGAATACTAATTTCAATAAATGTATACCTACTTGATGTATCTAATTCATTTAATACAGGTAATGCTGTCATTATTTTATACAGGTACGAACAATGAATCAAAAATCAAAGTTTAAAACTTTTATAATTTTATCCCTAAAAATAAATATATATATATATATAAACACACACATATATAAATATAGTTGTTTTTTGTTAGAAATACTATTTATCATTATTTCTCTACATGATTTATAGTTTTCTAATGTTATAATTAGAAATTATATTAATTAATACTGAATGGTGATAATACTGTTAGTGTTTATAACATTATAAGATTAGAAAATCAGGGAAAACTATCTAAAGAATAGAGAAAATTATAAAAAGAAAATCTAGAGCAATCAAAAATAAAAAAATAATATTACTCTAAAATTTAAGAACAATAATACTGCTAACATTTACCATACCACTTAAAATGAGACTGATATAATGCTGGTTAAACATAAATATATATGTGTAAATAAATTTAATGTATGTTAATAAAAGCATATTTTGATAATAGTTTAAGTCAAAAACTGAGAATGTTAATTTTTTTAAACATAACCTAAAAAGTATATTTAAAGTGTAAATTAATTGCATAACATTAACTATATCCTTGAATTATAAAATTTAGAAAATAAAAACAAAGTTACAAATCAATGTAAATTAACTAATCCAAATGACAAGTAAACGAGAAATAGTATATAAAAAATAATCATACTGATTGATTTTAAGTATATCTTTAACATATCAACCTTCAAAATAACATATTGTTAAATTCACTGACACGCACTGTTTGGAATTTTCATTTTGATATAAAGAATATTTCAAAACAGCATTTCGCACAATACCAAATACTAAATATATGCAATCTTCATTTTCTAATATTTTACGATATCAAATAATGAAATAAATAAACATTGGACATTAATTTTATATATATATATCTATATGTGTGTGTATGCATGCATATGAAAATATATATATATATATATATATATATATATATATATATAATGAGACTAATATGCTTTATTGTATATACCAGGAGTGGCCAAACTTTTAGACGTTGGTGACGACTTTTTTGCTGAAAGTGTACCTAAGTGAGACTTTTTTGGTGAAAGTGTACATGAGGGCGACTTTTTTGGTGAAAGTTTACCTGAGGGCGATTTTTTTGGTGAAAGGGTACCTGAGAGCGACTACGTTTTTTTAGAATGTACTTACGAATTGGAGACTTTTTCTATAAGACACGAACTGACGAAGACATTTTACTATGACTAATATTAAATTATCTATAAATAATTATTTTCTAGAACTGGTCCTGAATTTTAAAAAAAAATCAAGAAAATATAGAGGGAAAAAAAAGAAAAGTATTGTAGAATTGTATTAAAATAAATTAGATGAAAATTTTACAAAAAGAAAATACAAATTAAAAAAATAAAAAAAAATAGATTTTTTTATTTTGATGACACTTGACATTATATAGTTTAGGCAAGTTTGTCAAAATTTGGCTCGTATGAACTTAAACTAATTCTTAAACACGATTCTAAATGTAGACCGTGAAAATTATGACCTTTGTTTAGTTTTTATCGTATTCATTCAGAAAAATGCTGATTCGCACAAATATGTTGAACCAAAAAATGCATTGAAATGTGAATTTATCACTATAATTTGTCAATGTTCACGTCAGCTTCGCGGACGACTTCCAAAGGCCTTGCGGTCGACGTCTTGGCCGCCCCTGGTATATGTGTATATACATTATCTTTATTATGTTTAGTTCATAAACAAGTGTACCAACTATCAAGACACGGTGGAAACCACAGGTAGGGGGAGGGTAATTATTTTCAAAAATTTATATAAATAATATACTTATGCATTCAAACTTACACATACGCATACAAATAATGTATAAATTTGATAATTTTTTGAAATCAAAATTTTTTTTGAAGGTGACACTCGAAACACTGCATTCAGACAAATCAATCGAAAACAGTATCTGTCGAAAATAAAAAAAAATATTACTTTTAAACGAAATTAAATTATATATATATATATATATATATATATATATATATATGTATGTATGTATATATGTATAATATGTGTGTATGTGTGTGTAAGTTTCCATTCAGAAAAAAAATCTTTCATCTACAATATTAAGTATATAATATAAAATAACTAAACAATAAAAAAATATACAAATGTAAAATCAACATACCAAAACTTCAAACTTTATTATTTTTCGAACTTCATTACAAGAACAAAACATTCACAAATTACAATAATTAAACAGACTGACCATAATCTACAAAAGACAAAACAAAAATGTATTGAAATTTGAAAGCCCTTAAAGAGTTTGAATTAATATTTACCCAAGAAAAGTACATCTCTTTATTTATGTTAATTTCATCAATTCTCAGTGTAGTCTCTTGAGTAATCCTCTTAAATCATATTTGATTAATTTCAGAAGTAAATACATAATATAAAATAAATAAACAATTAAAAGATTTATGTAAAAATTAAAAATCAAAATGCCAAAATTTCAATCTCCATTGTTATTTGATCATCATTACAGTAATAAAACATTCACAAATTACGATAATTGTACAGAATGACCACAATCTATAAAAGATCAAATACATTTATATTCAAATTTGAAACCTGTTAATGACTTTGTGTTAATACAAAGCAGAGAAAAAACATCATCTCTTCATTTATGTTAATTTCTTTAGACTCTTAGTAGTGAGAAGCATATGTACGGTGTAAAAAGTAAGAAAAACTAAATTAAGAAATTTAATTTAATTAATTGATTAATTAAATTATACAATAAATAAATTTACCATATTTATCAAACGACCCTCGTTTATATATATATATATATATATAAGCCATTATTTTTCAAAATGGTATAAGTCCATTTTTGGAAAAAAATGAGTTAATGACAGTTTTAGTGAAACATAAATGTCTTCTTTTTATATTTATAATAGCACACTCAACAGTGTACAATATTGTCATAAATTAATCAAAAGAATTTTGTTGTATAATTTTATCGCAAAAATGTTATACTAAAACGTGGTATAAGTCCATTTATTCATACATTGAGATATTTAAAGGTTTGCGTTTGAATTAATTAAAAAATTCTAGCAAACGTTAATAAATTCGGGTTATGTTTTCAAAACTATAAACTTGTTAAATTTTATTATGTAATAATAATTAATAAAATTGTTAAAGAAAATAACCGATTTTCTAGTTACAAATGAACTTATACTACTTTCAATAATAACAAATTATTAAGTAGACGAAAAATCAACTTTGAAATATTTTTAGTTATATTATATAAAAATTTATAAATAAACATTTACTGTTTATTTACAATTTTTTTGGAAAATTTATAAATAAACAATATTTGTTTATTTATAAATTTTTATATGATATAACTAAAAATATTTCAAAGTTGATTTTTAGATTAATTCAAACGTAAACTTTTAATATCTCAATGTATGAATAAATGACTTATACCACTTTTTAATATAACGGCTCAAATATTTAATCTCATTTATAATATAGTATTAAGAAAACAACTCGATGCACACTTTGTACGTTGATCGTTAATATTGAATTTTGATTATTCAATATAAAATAATTCAATATGAAAGTTGTTTTATTTTTCGGTTTAGGTCAATCACCTTTCAGACGTGACAATTGGTTTCGTGTCAGACTGGAAAATTTATTTTTTATATTATCTTATTTTTGGTAGATAATGTAATTTCTTTCATCATTTTTGCAGTTTTTTGCGTACAGATCTTCCGAGATTATTCGAAATAAAATATCGAATATCTCAATTATGTGTTGGATGATGATGTTTTGGAATATTATATTTCCAATTGACATATCAGTTGTTTACTATTTTTTTTATCAAGGAAGAGATTTTTCTTAAAATACACATATATTTATTTTCAAACATGTGAATAGTAAAAAAGAGTAAATTAGAAAATAACTTCTATACAATCGACAAAAAATTGTTTAGTAAAATAAAAATATTTTTATCAATTTTTCTTTATTTTTCAAAAACTTCACTAAATTTCATAAAAATATTTCTTGATTTAATTTTTAATGATCATATCCCATCTGCAAAACGCGATAATATAAGAAATTATTAACAGGAAATAAAATTTTCTCTACTATATTATAGGCTATTTCACATTAGTCAATATACATAGGGTATTCTCTGCCCATTACTGCTCGTCTCACACCCTCTTTCCATAAAACTAATTTTTTTTGATGGGGATTTGCGCAAATATTTTAGCTGGTCAATGGTATGCACGAACTAACACATATATAAAATGCGATAAAAAATATGATACAGAAATATTTTTGTGCATATTGCTAATCATTTCATTTTCAACCATAGAATTGTTAAGGTCGAATTCTTATTGAAGTAATTTTGGTGTATTTCAAATAAAGTTGAAATAAAATTAATTTATTTAAATTGTTCGTTGTTTTAAATACTTTTAAAGTGAAATTTAATTATATAAATTGTGTTTTATTATTTAAAAAAAATATTAAGTGAACACGTGATCTAGACAACTGGTTAGCTCTTATTAATGTGCATCAAAAATTTTCATGTTTGTACAATCCATTAGATGTACATTTTACAAACAAAATAAGAAGAGTTGAAAAATGAATATAATTTTTGTAGAACTGAAGGAAATTAAAAATAATGTTACAATAGACTCTATTAAGAACTAGATACGTACCTTATAAAGGCAGTTATCGAAAGAAACAATTCGAATTCGAATTCGAGAAGTGGTGCTGGAGCCGATGAAATATATCAACCCAAATTATGGTGCTATAATGAATTATCTTTTTTGCTGCAGTCATCTTATACATCAAGTACATCAAATATTACCTATCAGAGGTAAGTGTTCTTAAATAACATTTTGACATCATGTACCAAATATGTAATTTTTCTTTTTCAGATAGATATAGATGGTATGGAATTTGCAAAGGAATCAGTGGAACACGATGATGGCGTCACCATCGAAATGCATCAGCCGATTTATTTATAAATAATGAGTGATTATTGAATACTTTGAACTATTGTGGTGTTGGGGTTAAAATTCATTTGTGTTAAATATAAATATTTATTTTTCTATGAATCATATACATTTAAAACAAATAAGGGCAAAATTAGATTTTCCCTTCACAATTAAAATATTTTTTTAATTCAGTTCTGACTGCTTCCCCAAATTTTGACTTTTGCCTGTTGCTGTGATTTTCTGTCCATAGAGAATCCACTGCTTTCTTAAAGTAGATTTACTTCAACTGCATCAGCACACGAGGAGACATTTTACACTTATGTTCGTAGCTTGCCACTAGACATTAAATTAAAACAAACGTTTGCCTATTTGGTAGTTTTCAACGAATCATGAATTTCAGAGAAATTTGTTAGAAATACAATGATAGTATGTGTTTGTATTTAAAAATGGTCTATCAGTAATATGTAGTTAAACGCTATAATCAAGTAACGCCGAACAGGTCAAAATATTACATAAGGGCTGATGTGGCTAGACAAACTTAAAGAATGTGTTGTTTCACATATCTAAAAATTAAAGGTTAGTGTTTTTCTTGGAATCGGTCGCTCGTGTGCATTACACATTATTGTACATATGGAAGGAGCGGGCCTGTATATAATATATATAACTTCAAATGTTAACTTTCGATATTTGCAAGAGAGATCTAAATAATTGCAACATATTTTATGGCAATCGTAGATGAAAACGCCGAGAAATTAACGATAATAGAGGTGAAAGATGTGTGTCGATTACAGAAACCTTTTACATATACTCAATTATTGATAATTACACACACTTTATGTTGGTTTAACAAACTCCTGTTTTTATCCTCCACCACAAAACGTTGACATTGTTTATATGGTAATGTTAACAATACAGCAGGTGTACGACTTACTGTCAATATACTTTATTAAGAATTTTACCCAAGAAAAATGAAACTTTTTTAAAATTTGTCCGAGAAATAAAAGCACTTTATATTCGATATGGATTACCGCGTATCTGTACTATCACCTAAATGAAGATTATAAATACATATATACATTATACGTACAAACACACACACACACACACACACACACATATATATATATATATATATATATATATATATATATATATATATATATATAATGATAAAATAAATAAACAAAATGCACTTGATTTGAAATTACTATACGAAATTATGTATATTGATTTGTTGATACATTTTGAGAAATGACAAATATTTAAGGTAATTATATAAAATTTCATTTGTATATTTCAATAAATATGTTTGTATAATATTTTAAAGATTAAATTAGAATGCATATATTGTTAGAGTAACAAATATTTGTAGATATCTCAAATTATGTAACACTATTAGAAATTTATAATTAAAATTCAATATGAAATATTTTAATATTTGTTCCCTTTCATAAAAAACCTATTTAACAAACTAAAACAATATATAAAATTAATATAATTTTTTAATAATTGACATTTTTGGGTTTGGATTAGCTTAATTTTCATATAAATTTAAAAAAATCATTCAACAGCATACAGATAATAAATATATTTATTTTTTAATTATTTATTAATGAATTAAAAGTATTTATACAGTACTTTATTTTTAATCATATTAATCGAAAATATAATTTAAATACATTGATACAGTTAGTAAATATATGTAACATTCAATTAAATCAGCATGATGTCTATTTTCCAAGCAGGATTTTACGGCTGGCACCAAAGTTCTGTCCTGCTTGTGTAGCCCCTTTATTTGTTCCTGCTTGTAACCCAATAACACATTCACCAGCACGTAATTGTTCTTCTGTCCAATCACGACGATTTTCTTCAGAAGGACGAGGACCAAGCCAAGGACCACACCATTCTGGATGCTTATAAGCCTGAAAAAATTAGTTTTTAATAATATTCATTATGATTAAGGAAATTAATTGAAAATCAGCATATATTCATTTTGTAAAATGAGTTTAATCTTTAAAATCATATACCTATGAATTCTTCGATTGCAAATACATATGATTAGTTAAAATTTAAACTATTTACAATAGTTTTATTGTCTTTTAGACTAATTATTTTTAAAAATGCAAAATTTAAATACATTTATTTTTTTATTCTTTTTCCATCGTTTTTTATTTATCAGATTTTTCACACAATTATCTCAGAGTATATTTATTTTATTTTTACCCTATCTAATACGTTTATTATACTAATCATCAGCACACTGAACTCATCACTGAAAAAACTTACTTATACTAATTTCTTAATTTGCACAAAATTAGAAAATATGTAGATTTTAATTACATTGATTTAATTAACTATTATAATAATTGCTCGCATTTTAAGATTTCATACATTTTATAAAAATATTTTTTCTTATAAATGAAATAAATGTTATTACATCAAATTTACCAAAAGTAATATATAATTCTATTTTTATTTAAATTCTGTAATTCCAATGAATTATTTTAATTATAAATTATTTTTTCAGCATGATTTTTATTTCTTTGAAAGACTTAATTACTTACATATTTTAAATAATGTCATTATAAACTAATTAATTATACCATTATTATGTATAATTCATAAAAATATATCAACTGAGTTACATTAAACAATATATACATAATATGTAAAATTAGGAGCAAAATTAAACTTTTTTTGGAAAAAAAGTACACAATTAAAAACCTCTGACGAAATAGAAAAATAATAATAAAAGAAAAAAGTAACTTTCTATATTTTAATCAATTCATATTAATTAATTTCAAACTATTATATATATATATATATATATATATATATATATATATATATATATGTATATATTCAATGATCAATTTTTAAAAATATACAAAATTATAAAATAAATATTTAACCAGAAATGTACAGGGAAAATGTAAATTATTTATATATATATATATATATATATATATATATATATATATATATAAAAGTATATACAAATTACTTATATTTATTCAACTATTAATACTTACAGTCCTTCCAACAGCAAAAATTGTATTTGTCACCAAAGCGATATTTTTCTTATCCCATAAATCTGTAGTCTGGAATAAATCTACATCTGGAACTCCATATTTCACACATGCTTTCTGGAATCTAAACGCAAATTATGTAAAATTAATCAATATAGAATTCTTTTTTAATATGAAAAGTATATTTTATAAACTAATATCTTCATTGTGAAGTGAAAATTTTTTATGTAAATTTTCTAAATAAAAAAAAAAATCTATAAAATTTAGATATAAATTTCAATTTGTTTTAACGAATAGAATAATATTTACTTAGTAAAAGCATTTTAAAATATTAAGTATTTTGTCTAAAAGATATTTACTAATATATACATAATTTTTATAATATATATACATAGTTTTTATTTTTAACATTGATAAAACGGTTAATAATTCAAATAAATTATTTAGTTTGTTTATTTTAAAACTAAACTGGTATTTCAATATTCATACATAAAAATATATTTAATATATTTTTAAATACAGACAATTTGCGTACAATAGAGATCTGTTCTCCTGATATTAGAAGATAAGTTCCCTAACGAGAAATACGCACTGAATGCGAGTTAAAGAAGAGGGTGTGTATATCGGAGGCATTAAAATTAAAAGACACAATGCGCCTGTATATAAATCGGAACGAGATGGAATATGGGCGCTTGTCGACGAAATTCGAACGTGTCACTTACTGGCTGAGATTATCCATCATTTTGTAATCACCGCCTGAGGTGTTGATTTTAGTGATGATGCCTGGTTGTAGTCTGTTCATCAACTTGCATAGTACGATACCGTCTCTTAATACGTCTTCGAATGGAACGCCGGCCGGAAATCGTTCGCCGATCACAGTCTCTATCCAATTTTGTGCTTCTTTTTCTTGTTCAGGCTCTCTTTTGCCAGCCACCTTGCAGAACGATATAGAAAAAAAAGTAGATTGAAATGAGTTTAATGTTTTTGATGATTTACATACATACAAAATATTAGGCGAACATGATAAGAACTATATGACGATTCTGAATTTTTGTTATGTTTTCCTTATAAATTAATATAATATAATAAAATTCTATTCTAAACCATGAGCGTCCATTTGTATTCTAATTTGATTTTTTAAATTTAATGAAAGCATAAAGAATAAAAAAATAATCTCACAAAAATTATAAAGATATATCAGAAAATGGAGTACAACTTGGTAAATAAAAATTGAAAAGATTTTTTAGGTGAATGGGAAATCATTGTTTTGTAATTTACGAAAATAATTAAATTAATTTTAACGTAATCTCAGAGATATCTGAAAAATAAAATTGTTTAAAAACTTTGAATTCATCTTTTCTCAAAAATGTCCGCATTGATGACTTTTGTGAGATTATTTTCTAACAGCCAAAGTTCGATTCTAAGTTATATATTTTCTGACTGAACAATTTAAGTATCCTCTGTGTTATAAGACATATTTCATCATTATTTGTTTTAATATTGTAAAATTCTCTTTAACATAAATGAATTACCATCTCAACACAAAAAAATATTATATAAAAGTGTACAATAACTTAAATGTTTATTTTATTTTTTTTATAAATTAACAAATTAAATGTACAGTAAGTATTAGTAAAATTTTATGGTGTTAATACATATTTATTTTTCCATGTAGTAAAATTATGAGCTTGAAAGGATGGACGTATTTTTTTAATGAAACAGGGAATTCGTATATTTGAAATAAATTAAAAAAATAATTTGAAAATGAATGAGTGTGAATATCAAAATAATTTTATTTTTATTAAGATAACAATATATATTTTTTAACATTTCCATTATGGAAGAGTTATTTATATTATTTTACAAATATTAAATGACATCTGTTTTGTTTAAAATTGTATTTTATTTAAATAACATCTGCTTTATATATATATATATATATATATATATATATATATATATATATATATATATATATATATATAAAGTATTATATTTAAACAATGTATGTAAAAAAACAATTATATGGGTTTCCATTTCAAAAATACATATGACGATAAACAAATGTCTAAATATATTGTACATAACACCCTTTGACGTCGAACTTACACCCACATTAATTTCAGACGCCAGTAAATATTACATTGATGAATGTTGCCAAAAAATAAAATGAAAACATTAAGTAAATGTTATAGTTTGCTTGAATGTTTTCTTCCTTGATACTCAATGAATATGATGGCTAAATAAATTTGATAAATTAATTAGTACAATACTTGTTCAAAATTGTTTAATAATTATCGTATCTTTTTATAAAATATTTTATTATAACATTTTTCCTTCTAGTCTGTTTTAAAATGGTATTTTATTTCGAAAACATTATTGATTAATATACGAATTTAAAATAATTTAATATAAATATTTTATTAAGTAATTTTGAAATATGATATATCAGTATTAATATTAAGATTACTTTTATTTATCATCATTTAGATGATTATTTTTTAAATTATAAGTGACAAAGCAGTGTATATAATTTAGAAATGCGAATGTATATTATTTCTTGATGCTTAAATTGTTTAAATTTTTAAATTCTTTGTTTAAATTCGATATTTCATATTTTGCTATTTTTTATTACATTATATATATATATATATATATATATATATATATATATAAATGTACATAATCTCATACACACAAATTGATTATTTGTTTACATGAACTAATAAACACCTGTCCACCCAATCAAATAGTCTCAGATACAGATAAAAAAATAATTGTGAAAAAACATTCGTACTAATTCAAACATGTAAAACTGGACTTGAGCTTATTTATTTACTTTTATGTTTTGTTCCAAATGTTCGTCCGTTTTGTTTATTCACCTTTGCTGCCTCATTAATCACCGTGTCGTTTTCTTCGGTTCGTTTTTATTACTGGCATTCTAACAATATTTTGACATATTGTGTTTGATGAAGATAAATATTTATTACGTTCCGTGTTCTTGCAAATGTGAACACAAATACTACTGAGTTGCACAACTATCTTGTCGTAATTTATCAACTACAAAAACGTAGTTCACATATAAATGACGAAATATTTTTAATGAACTGTATATCTGACAAAAGGTCAGGGGCTTTGATCTACGGTGAATGAATTTTATTTTTTAAAAAAAACTTTATGATTACTAAGGTCACTTTGGATTTTCTTTCATTTGGAAAAATAGTAGATTTTATTTATCTTTTTAATTATGTAGATTTTTTTATGAAACAATCTGAATAATCTCGAAAAAAAGTTAAATGTCACACATGGTACTATCTTAAGATTCTATATTATATATTTTAATAGTATTCATTCATTACCTAAGTAGGTCAATATCTGATAATGAAAGCATGATTTTCAAAATAGTCATTAGTAGAAAAAATGAACAATAGATAGTTATGGAATATTTTGCTATGTGACTGAATGATTCAGTTATGTAAAAATAATTAAGTTCTCAAATAAATTCGTTTGTAAATGAAAATATTAATGAAAGAATATTTTTTTATCTATGTGTAAACGTATGTATTTTCTTTAAAGGAGATATTTTTTATCAGAATTGAAATAAATTTTTTTAAAATAATAATGCAATTCCAAATATTATGCATTTCCAAATTTATATATATATATATATATATATATATATATATATATATATATATCGAAATAAACATTGTCAGTTAAAGTGAAGTATTGTTTGAAATCAAACAGTTCTAGTTTTTTTTTTTTTTATATACTTGTGAAAATTAGTTTGTATCTGTAACTTATATATATATATATATATATATATATATATATATATATATATATATATATATATATGAATTTATGTGTTTTTAAACTGGTTTAGTATAAACATAATTTAAAAATAAAATAAAAAGAACTCATCGATAAAAATATTCATTGGAGAAAAATATCGGAATATTTTAACACGGTTTGCAAATGATATCGAAAAGCATAAAACAATTTTCTAAACATATACGTCAATTTTATGGTTGGAAACGTGTGTGCGTCGTAGTGTCTTGCACAACTGAAAAAAACACAGCAGTTGGTACAACTGGCCCCGTGCCAAATATTAACACTCGGCGCACATTAGATAATGGATGAAAATATCACACATGTTCAGATGTGTATATTTTTCTTGTCGTCGTCTTCCATTTCTTCCCATTTGTTATCAGTGCAGCGTCCAAAAAAATTACATATTGAATCTATATATCTAAAAAATATATTAAAAACTATTTTTCTTGCGAAATTTTTCCATGGAATATTAATTTTAAGCAACTAAGCATATTTCACTCTAATTTTTTTTATTTTGTAATCTTGCTCTGAAAATTATCTTGACGTTTTCATTCAACTGCTTAGGTTTTTGGCATTAATACAACTTAATTTTAAGTAATTTGAGTATGGGTCATTAGCACTTGAAAAAGTTGTTTGCATTCTCTTTTTGTATCAATTCTGTGAATGAACAAGAACGAAAGATTACATATGTGAATAAAAGATGTAATTTATTTCTTTATTCTATAATTAGTGTTCTCATTTCTAAGTCACATTTTTTAACGAAAGAAAATTTTAATTAAGTGTAATTATAACATTTTTTTATGAATAATATATAAGATGTACTTGCAGTATGTATGTGAACACACACACACATTATATATATATATATATATATATATATATATATATATATGTATATATATATAATTTTATATATGGTTGCAACTATTTTATAGTTTAATTAAGTAAACAGCAGTATTATAAAGTTGATCGCCTTGAGTAAGTGATTTTCATAATAATTTGTTTTTTATATATAAACCATTAATGAATACAATTGACAATATATATTATTACAATAAATTGTTTCCATATTTTTTTATCGTAATGACAAGTAATTAATTGAAAAATAATTATACTCACAAATATAAAAAGTGTTTTGTATTGCGTTTTTCATTTCGATATTTAAATAAAATTCCATTTTCGAAATGTACAATAATTCATTGCTATAATAAATTATCGTTTTTAACAAATTTATTTTTTTATTTTCATTGTTTCAGAGGAATGAAGAAGCAGTTATTGTTAAGAAAGAATTAAAAGTGATATTAATAATTATTAGTCAATTAATTTGATCAGTTATGGCGTATTTTTTAATAAACTGTAATAAAGAGTATAAGTATGGAATATTTTCTGTAGACACTAGTATGGTTTAAGATAACAGTATTTTTGTGAAACTTAATTCATGAGTTTTATTTGTAATTTATCAGATATTTTGGATAACGAGATTAAAATGAATATATTTTTTTAGATTTTCTAAAGGCTACGTTAAAATTTCATATAATCTATAAATTAGTTTAATTTAATTATAATAAGGTATAATAATATCGATATAATTATATATGATATGAAATATAATTTTAATAAAATATGTAGAATAAGAGATAAAAGTGACAAGAGAGATCTATTAAAAATAAATATATAGATTTTTATATTTTTTCAAATAATATTTTTTTAATTACATGAACTAAATCAATGTCATTTTAAGATGACTCAGTTTAGAAAAAAACACATTAAAGGAACATTTAATACAATCAACTATTTTTAATTATAATTTTTATTTCATTTTTTTAAATTTAATAAACATTTTTAAACTAAACTAATTATAAAAAATTATAACACTCCGAATAACTGGAACATAATAACAGAGTACCTAGTGTGATCATCGTATTATAAGTGTATAATTAAGTGATGATACTTAGATATATAAATTGTACGTTTTAATTAATTTTTTTATCACAAAATATAAATAGTTTTGATGACTACTGTATTGAAAATTAAATTATGAACGACAATATTTATATACATATGTAACCGTGTGCAAATAGTGGTCATATTTTTATAGAATAGACATGTGGATTATAATAGCATTTTTATTATTTTTCTGAAAAATAAATTTTACTGAAACATAAAAAGAACATTATCGATATATATATATATATATATATATATATATATATATATATATATATCGTGTGTGTGTGTTTCGATTTAAACATTGACATTTACAAATATCATTGTTTAAATTTTATCTGAAAATAAAAAAAATGAAATTGAATAATAGCAAGACAATTATTATTTCGATAACTTTTAACTAATCATCAAGTCTTGTTTTCTTTACAACAGTATAAAATTTGGATGTAGTCCAAAATATAAGTGTTGTTTCTTGAATATAAATTAAAATTATAATGGTTGTGATTTAAATGAACAAGATAATTATACACATCACCCCCTTCCTCTCATATATATTATTTATTAACTTTTTTTAATATTAATTTTAGATGAACTAAACAATTTTAATTGCATAAATTGTATAAATGACTAAAAAACAATTATCGTCGTGTATATACTTTCTAAATAATAATGAATATTTATGAAGGACATAAAATAAAGCTATTAAGAAAACTAACTTTTTTATTTCCTTATTATTAGTATGAACAAAAGTTATTTTATTAACAAAGAAAATAATTTCCAATAAAATATATACATATTTCGAAATAAGTTTTTATAAGTTTTAAACCTACAGTGGTAACTAATAATTCTAATAAAACTTAAAAATAATTCAATGAATATTTTTAATGTTTTAAACTTTTCTCTGATTAAATCATTATTAATAAGATAATATAAATATAGAAATTATTGAAAAATTAATATTTCATAATATATATTAAACAGATTTTTTATAACTTGTAACTATTTTTTACTGAAACTTTTCATGAATAGAAAAAGTTAGAAGCCATATTCAATCACTTAAATTTAAAATTGGAGAAAGAATGATTTTTTTATTAAAAAAAGAATTATTTTCAAATATCACATTTTTAAAAATTTGTGATTTGAAACTAGAATAAAAGAATTTCTGGTTTATGGTAAATACGAAATTTCTTAAAAATTTAATTTTTCTAACATGTGAATACGTGGTTTTAGTCAAAAATAGATTGTTTGTTAAAAATAACTTTTAATTAATTATTTCCTAATACATTAATACAAAAATAATTTGAGTGAGTAACTTTCAACATAGTTCTAAATTCATATCTAAGATTACACATACTAGAAGAACTGTAATACTAAAATTACTACATAAATTACAAGTGGTGAATGATTTATTTTATGCACTTTTATTTTTAGACATTAGTACAGTTTCAGTTTAGATTTTAAATGAAGATATACGTATACATTTTTTAAATATGACCAATAAATATAAATTTGTACATAGGAATTTAAATGAATTCGTTATATATATATATATATATATATATATATATATATATATATATATATATATAATTTTTCACTTGGCATTGACATTGATTACTTCTCAATATCCAATTTAAAAATAAATGTCAGTTCAATACGACGTATTTTCTATTTCTTTTTAATGGACGTAAGAAGATATCTCGTACATAAATAAATCACAAAAAGAAGACGGAACTGTAAAGCTGCAATAAAAATATAAGTCAATTTCAAAGAGCAACGCGTCAAAATGAAGCGATCGCTAAAAACACCCCCACAACATCTAATGTCATCCGGTGGGGAGTTGTGAAAAGCTTGCGGCGTCGCGACGCTCAACCAGTGCGTCCACAGCCGTCATTATACAAAATATATAGTGCTGCTTAATAACAGTATTAACTCACCCGCCAACAAACTTTTACATTCGTCAACATGCCGGTATGTTATTAGTTTTTGTTTGTATTGTTTGTTAAATTAATATTTTTTGCAAGAAATATAATAACTAATTTTTTATAATTGTTTTATTGTCAGTCGATAATTGATTATAAAGTAGCAAAAATACTATAATACGTGCAAATATCTGAAATCAATAAAAATATGTATAATTAGATCAATAAAAAATCTATAAAGATATTTAAATAAACTTTAGCATGAGTTATATATAAATTGTAACCTGATAATTGAAATCACGTTGATTCTTCATATAGTTTTTTAATTAATCATTTAGTTGTTTTTATCAAACTGACATGAATCGAATTTGTTTAAGCAATATATATATATATATATATATATATATATATATATATATATATATATATATATTCATGTACAATAAATAAGTTTATTGAGATTAAGATAATGTAAAATTGTGTTCAAAAAATGATTATTAAACAATTGATTGATACAAAAGATTAGCTAAAATACTAAATTTTTTATAAATAAAATTAATGAGTTATTCCAATATTTTAAAAATAATTATAAAATAAATTTATTAATAATATGTATGTGCTTTCATCAATACAATGGATAAAAATTATGAAATTTGAAAATAAGCATAACAACATTTCAACAAAATATATGGACAATTAAATATTTTTATAATAATATTTGAAAAATTTCTACAACTTCTATAATATTGATGGATTAAAATATTCATGAAAACACTTCTTAATGCATGAAAAAAATATAATCATTTTTAAATGCTTAAAAAGTAAATGAAATCAAAATCATTCAAATTCGTTCTACGTCAAATTTGAATTCATATAAAATTTCAATGATTAATTTAATTTCCAAAAAATTAAATAAATATTAATTTATTTTTATTTTTAAAATAATTGTTTTAATTTAATTAGAAGTTAATTTATATATACATATGTGTGTGTATGTATGTTCGTGTGTGTGAAGTCGTAAACATTTTTAACTAATTTTAAAATTATTTATGTGTACACACTCACACTCACATATATATATTTATATATGTATGTGTGTGTGTACATACGTACATATTTGCGTCAAAACATACAGCTGTCAACGAAATTTACGTTCGTTGAACGTGCAAAGCAATTATCTTTGCCTTCTTTCTGAACATTGGGCATATGGCCGGTTTCAGATCGAAGTGTTTTTTTAAAGTAAAATTAAATTTAGAATTAGTATAATTTTTAAATGTTAATATTGTCGACGAGACTAAGTGCGTGTGTTCTGTTATTTACATAGTACAAGCGCTCAAACTGACAGGACATATCGCATTTGCTTAATATAAATGAACACCGAAAGTCTTATAATATTACAAGAACTGATTTTTCAACAGAATCCATTAATATTGTCTTAAACGATAAGTGATTCGTGTATCGTTTCTTTCAGTAGTTATTTATCAACTTCAAACGTTGTTAGTTGATTTTATTTCACTATATTAAATAAAATAATATTTTTTTATATTATTTTCAATTACTATATTAAAAATATTTATAAGCACTGAATGTCATTTTTAAAAATATAATTACATCCTTTATAAGAACAAATTGCTAAATAATAAAATAAATATATTACATTATACAAGATACAATTAGATATTGTAGTGTCTGTATAATAATGATTTTTTTACTATAACTAGTCTGTTAAGAAATTATTATTAAATATTTTAAATTATTCAATTCTTACATTATTATTCAACATTAATTTCCATAAAGGCAACATATAATGAAAAATAAGTCACACAAGTACCTGACACACACACATATACACATACATACATATATATATATATATATATATATATATTTAAAATCAGCCTTGATTTCTACAATCACTATTAAATGTATTTTTTTGTAATAAAGTCATATTCAATTATAGATTATAGAATTGAAACACTTTTCTTCATCCATGACAATTATAATAATTTATTTCTATGGTTTTTTAAAAAAATATGTATAAAATAACCATAATATAAATGTAACATTGTATATAAATCTAAGGTATGAATATAAACTTTAAATTGATTATTAAAATTAAAAATTCGTTATTCTAGAAATCAGAAAATGATTAAGTAAAAATTAATAATATTAAAAGAATTTATTTAAAATTACCTTAACGAAAATTTTGTCTATTTATGAAACCCCTGTAATTTTTTTAAATCTCCATGAGAGTATTTTATTTAAATTGTTGTTAAATTAACTTAAATTTTATTTAATATACATACAGTAAAAAAAAAGTTATTATAAATTTGATACTCAATTGTAACGTAAAGAAAATAAGTTACATACATTTTTTTATTTTACAGATAATAAAGGTTTCCTATATAAATATTTCATTGTATATATAAATAATTTCAGATAATGTTATATCAAATAAAATTTTATTTTTTATGAAAAACATAAAAATAATTACTTTACTACAAAATATATAAAAAAATGTTTCTTTACAAAAAATTGTTAGATATTTAGAGATATAAAGTAATGGTAATGATATTTATTGTCAAAATTTTATTTAATAAAAATAAATCCAAATATTAAAAAAACTGTTATGTAAATATTTAATCTTTATTAAAATGTTTATATCTGGAAAATATGTATATTTCATTTGAATGTATTAAAATCACTCTTTTTTATAATGAAAACTTTTAGAAATACAGCCAACAAAAATTAATAATAAATAAATAATATTTCTTATTATAATTCTATTAATGAATTTTCAGTTCAAATATATTTTAAGTGATAATATAATAAAATATTTATTAACTACATAATTTTATATATATATATATATATATATATATATATATATATATATATATATATATATAAAGAATATAATAAATATTTATCCAAAATTATTTTACATTTCATTCGTATAAATATTATAGACTTATAAAAAATTGAGTTCAAAAAGGCGCGGTTTTCCCGCCTACAAAGTTCGAAGAATAAATAAACGATCCTGGCACCGATTATAAAATCTGGCAGACATTCAAATCCAATACATAACACTATGTCAAAATCGAGTGTTTGATTTTTAAATGAAATATACAAAGGCGATCGCGAAATTAATTCGGACGATTCGCAGGATGCCAAGATAAACATCTGTAGTGTCTATGTGTGAAGACAAAAAATATATTTTTTTATTGAGCACATCATTTATTTTTTTTATAAAAAACTGAGACAATTATTCTTTGTTTTTCTTACATAATTGTTTATATAAATCACTATATTTATGTTAACATTGAGTTTTTATAATTTTATTTGTGTAGTTAACATTTTTAAAATTATCTTTTAAAATGTATTATTAAGCTTAAAATATTTAATTATAAAATATATATTTTATTATATACGTTGGTTCGATTAATATATATGATTTTTTGCAAAACATTAAGTAAAAAATTAATACAAATAGACAAAATTGTCGTTATAATTTACTTCTCTCAATAAATTAATGTATTGATTTTATTGATAGACTCTAATGAAATTAACACTTAAACGTTACGAAAAAAATATGTAAATAGTGGTTTAAAGATAGATAATAGAAAAAGACAAGAAAAAGATTTTCATGAAAAATTTATATTAAAATAATTTTTGAAAAAATAATGATTAGAAAAATTATATTTTAAAAATTATATGTTTTAAAATTAAAATAAAAGGAACAAAAATCATTAAAGTTATTAAGTATGTGTATCTAGGTTAAATAATAAATTGGAAAAGTTAATCTGTTAATTAAAAAAAAAAATTAAAGTAAGAATAAAATTAGGATAAATGATTTTAAATAATACATATATTGTATAAAAATTGAAACATAAATTTATTAAAATAAAAAATTATCAAATATGTTTCTAAGGACACAAACTGGAAATAAAATATAAAAATGTAACAAAATTTGGCAAAAGCAACTAACCGTGCGGAAAACCCCACAAGTGTTATTAAATAACACAATTTTAGTTATTTACACTTTTCTTAATGTATCTGTATACATATATACACTTGTATATATATATATATATATATATATATATATATATATATATATATATATGCGTGTGTGTTGACATGTTTTCTGTCAAAATTAAAAAAAAATATATTTATAAAAATATATTAATTCTGGCTTATCGCCAAATTAATAATAACATAAAAAGTTTAAATTCAAAAATATGATTGACAAATGTACGTGTAAGCCTTTCTGTGTATCAATGAACGAATGAAGAGCAAAAAAAAAACTAGAAGAGAGCATTTGAAACGAAACATACGGTCGTATAGAAAATGATAAATTGTATGTATGTTCTATTTCGAGTTGTAATGCTAACCCACCGGAATCTTAACTCCCTGACGACTGCCAACTATAAGAAACATTCATTTACACACATACAAATACAAATCACAGCCGCACGTACATTAATTTTAACATTCGACTCTTACAAACATATGTATGTATGTGTGGGTGGTTTGCAATATGCAATAATCTCTTCAACCTACTTTGTCTAAAAATATTGCATTTAAGCTTGGCAACTAAAACTCAATCTTTTCGTTCACACATACATAACATTTATACATGTGCATACATAAATCTGCTCTTGGAAATATATAAATATACAATTTAACTGAAGATCTATAAATAATTGAATATTTATTGGTTCGTAACATTAGTTTTGTACAATTGCAACTTTCTGTTTTTATCCAATGAAATTTATTTAAATACACACATATGTGTATATATATATATATATATATATATATATATATATATATATATATACACTTCAAAATAATAACAAGAATCAAAAAGGTGTTTACAAAAAATATATTTATGGACTATTACATTTTTACCTGTTATTAATTCTATTTGATCTTATATATTATATTTTTAAACGTAAAAATATAAAAATAATAATATAATTTTTTAGAATAATGAATTCGATGATATATTTTTCAATAAAAAAAACTTTTCTTATTATTCATTTTTCAATTTATTCTTAACTATGTGAATTAAAATTGCGATTTTATATCTTTTTCTAATTTATTCTACTTTAGATGATTTATCATTTTACTTCGATTATCTAACTTGATTTTTGTGTACAAAATGTGCAGTGTTTTTATATTCATTTTATAAAACACATAACGAATATATATATATGTGTGTGTGTGTGTGTGTTTTGTTTGTGTAATTGCAAATTATTAAATTGATTTCAAAATTACTTCAAATAAAACAACTAAAGATTTAATTTTATTTTAAAATAACACCAGAGTTAAATTTTACTGCTAGATTAGATTAAAAAACGATAACACTAGTCCAAGTAACTGCCAATTTTAAAGTTCGGTTATTTTTAAATTCATTCAAACGACAGAAATGCGGTTAAGTATTTTATTTATTCATCGGTTAACACTATGAAGATTAGCGAAGAATGTAAACAAGTCATTTTAATGTAAAATTGTTTTGCAGTAAAATTTATTACAAATCTACTTCAATGTTAATTAATCGTTTTTGTAACTTTGACAAGTACTAAATATAATTTATTATTGAAATATTTATTTTTTATAATATATTCAAATTATAATTTCAATTCATTTTTTAATCAATGAAAAATTTTTAAATGTTAAGATACTCTTATTATAAACGGTATATTTAAAAAATATGTTATTAAAAATAATGTTTGATGCAGGCCCGTAATGCTGAACAAGAAAAAGAAGTGTTAGAATGGATTTCACAAGTCACTGGTGAACCATTACCAAAAGGATCTTATGAAGATTACTTACGCGATGGCATTGTCCTCTGCAATCTTATTAATAAAATTGCACCGGGATCAGTGAAAAAAATCCAAACTAAAGGCACGAACTTCCAATTGATGGAAAATATTCAAAGGTGAGGTAAATGGAGTTGTATTTAATCATATTTATGTATTTATTTATTCATCACACTACTATATGACATTTAATTTGGATATCAATAATTTAAATACAACATTTTGTCCGGAAATATTGAAAAAATATTGTATTTTTATAGTTTAAATTTTTTGAATAAACTGTCAACTAAATATGTTAGAATTAAAAGACAATTTAATTTTTAAAAGTCATGAAAATTGAATATTTCATAAATTAAAATATATTAAAAGAATATTTAAAAATGACCTTATTATTTGTTTACTGTGAATATATAATTACTAGATATTTTTATACTTTATAAGTTATTTTCTATAAATTAAAACACTATTTTTCGTTTCTGTTTTGCTACTATTTGCATTTAATGAAGTGAATTTAGCAAAAATCGATTTTAATTACATACTACAATGATTTCGCAATTCTCGAGATTTCAAATCATTTCACATAATTAGATTCAATTCGATGGTTTGACAAATACGCCCACACATATATTCTATCGTCAAACAATGACGGTTGAGAAATTCGTCTTTATGCTTATCTTTTCTGTCGTCCTGATACAATAGTCATTTAAAAATACGTTTAAAACCACATTACTATGACCTCTCTCAAACACACAGCCCCTTTACACACCGCACATCACCGCTTCGTGCAATTTAAACAAATTATGAAGTGTGTAATTTGTACGTTTCCTTTTAATAAAATAACTCTTTATTTTTAAGATTCCAAGCGGCGTTGAAAAAGTACGGCGTGCCAGAAGAGGAAATATTCCAAACAGCTGATCTGTTCGAAAGACGTAATATACCACAAGTGACGTTATGTCTGTATGCACTCGCCAGATTGGTAAGTAAATTGGTTTTCTTTTCACGAGAAAGATGTACAATCGTATTCACGTTGTATAAAAAAAGATATGTGATATTGAAAATTGAAACGATGCTCTTATATGGAATTCTGTGTACATTACTGTTATCGCAGATTTTTTAAATGGCTCAAACTTGTGTAAATATTTATTATTAGACATTTAAACATATTTTATTTATAAACATTGTGATTTAAATATGTTTTCAAGTTCAATTTTAATTATATGTCGACGAATTGACGAATATGTTTATATTTTCAGTGATTTAAAAATTAAAACACAGTAACAAAAAGTTTTTCCGTATTTTTTATATATTTTTTCATTTACATATTTATATTTTTAAATTATAATTAAAATCTTTATTTATGTACTAATCAAAGTGTTGCAAATTAATAATACATTAAATTTATATATATATATATATATATATATATATATATATATATATATATATATATATATATATATATATATATATATATAGATAGATAGATAGATAGATAGATAGTTTTAAAATTAAATTCCAATTAATTGAATTATAAATTTATAAATATTAATTAAATATAAGACGTGAAATAAATAATTATATATGTATTTGATTTTTTATACAAATGGGTCGGTGTTTATATTAATTTAAATTTTTATTTTAAAAATATTGAAATGTAAATAAAAGTAAATATTATCTACATCAAAAAAAAAGAATATTTAATATATTCAAACTCTTTATGGAATATTAAAGTCATGCTGTATCATATTTTTATTTATTTCAGTCTTGTATAAGTTTTAAATAAATCAAGCGATCATTAAATTTTGGTAACTTACACACACACACACACATATATATATATATATATATATATATATATATATATATGTATGTGTGTGTGTGTAAATATTTTGTTATACAGAATGTATTAAATGAGATAAAGATTTAGACACACATTTATTTACTTACTATCATCTATTATTTTTTACTATCTTTTAATCTTTTGAGTCACTCTGTATAATGGTTATAAATTACAATAGTAAATAAACAAATTATTAATTATTAACTGCAAGATAGAACAATAATAAACTATAATATTAATTTAATTTCAGACTCAAAAACATCCCGAATACACAGGTCCTACAATGGGTCCAAAAATGGCCGAGAAGCAGGAACGGCACTTCACTGAAGAACAGTTACGCGCCCATGAAGGTGAACTGAACCTACAGATGGGTTACAACAAGGGTGCATCACAATCAGGACATGGAGGATTTGGAAACACTAGACATATGTAAATCAAAATAATTCAAGTAATTTCGCACACTCACGATTTTTATTAAATAATTTCAATGTAACAACGGACCGATAGCAACATAATGTACATATATATTACTATCTGAAGTATCATAAAATGTTTTATTATTATTATTTTTATTTTATTCGTAATAAAACTGATGGGCACTTTTACACATTTTACTATATATACACACACACATACTTATACACAACTCCATACATTACACTGAACATACATGTTACACGT
>CP092094.1:16317500-16372500 GCA_029203775.1 Neoneuromus ignobilis | reverse complement strand
AGATATTAGTTTTTAAAAGAAACATGGTTGTAGACTTTAATACATACAATATGATTTATTGAAAAACTATCTTCTTTAAAAATAATGAATTTGATAGTTTTTTATTTAGTGTCTATTAAAATTTACACTTACCACAAACATAACACAAGCATGCACACACATGTACACACATTTACTTTTATTTAAATACAAACATACATAACACACATACATACAAACATATAACACATACACACAAGATATTTCCACACGCACACAGTATATGGAATTTTTCAGTCTTTTTATGTACAAGTAAAAATTTTATAATAATATGAAAAATATCCAAGTACATAATATGTTAATCGATAATTATTCAATTTTATTATTATAACGATCAAAAGAATATTTCTGAAAATATTCGAGTATTGGTTGAAAAATCTAATCTATACGCTAACAACAATGCATATTTTATATATTTCGATGAAAATCAATGTGTAAAATCTAACACATTTTTAAAGATGTATTGAATGTATTATAGAATTTCCATGAAATATATGACGTATGCTTCTCAGCAAAAAAATGTAAATAGTTAAGTGCCTTAGAAATAAATTTTAATATATATATTTATAATTATTTATAATAATTGCTATTTCATAATTAATGTAAAAATACTCTAGTTATGCTTGAATAGTCAATTAATAATTAATATTTTTTATATAACATATTTATTAATATTTTTTACTTAAATTCGCGCTACGAGCAAATTGTGTTCAAAGAAAATACATTATATTAACAACTATGACTTGTATTTTATTCAATTACCTTTAATAATTATATTTTGTACGAAAAATATTTGTTTTTATGTGAATTTTTTTTAAAAATATATGATTATGCAAGTGAAAATATTGTTTAAGATTTTTCTTCATTTTATTAAAAACGAATAAGTAAACAAAAAATATATTATATAGTTTATACAAATTAGGTAACTAGAAATATCATTTATTTGAAAAAAATGGATAAAATAAATAATCACGTAAATAATGCAAATAAAATTTAATTCCTATTTTTATAAAAAGCAACTGGAAAATATTTTCTTATCTTAATTTTGCAACTAGAAAATTTTTATTTTAGTTTCAATACTTCAATAAAAATGTTAGAAATATATATCTACAAGTGATTAAAAGTGATTAACTATTAAAATGTTAATTGTTTTAATAACTATCAGTATTAGATCTGTTTTGTAAAAATTTCAAATATGAAAGATGGTTGTTATTTTGATTTATTTTATTGTTTTCTTTTTATATATTTTTTTCTATACATTTCTTTTCACATTCCTATAGCTATTGTACAAAAAAGTTATATGATGATGATAAAGGAAATGTAATTTAAAAGTAAAGTACATAAATCCTGATTATAGAAAAATAGTTTCAAGATTATAAGAACATATTATTGCAATAAAAAAATAAATGTTATGTTAATGAGTTTAAGTAATCAAACAATTAAATAAAAACGTACTTAATTGATAAATAAGGTATGTCTTTGTCATACCTTCTTCATTAAATAACAATTAATCGTGTTTTTTTTTAAAAAAAAACAAGTATACATAATTTGCAAAAAATAATAACAATGAAAACAGGAATACGCATAAAGACTCGTTTTAAGAGAAAATAATTCATTTTTTCTATTAATTATTAACAATATATAATGTTTCTTTAAGTAAACAAATTCAATAAAAAACTATTTTCCATTATTCATCTCATTTGTGGCACAAATGCGTATGTTATATATTTATTTTGCAAATTGATGTAATTAAAAAAGTTTTCTCGTCACGTAAACATAAATCTTTAAATAAACTTTGTACGAATGTGGCACCAACCACTCACTAATCAAATTTAGAAATTCGTGTGAAAGCCCATTAAGTAAATGATTACATAGGAATATGATATTTTCTTTGGACAACGCTGTTCCATAATGACGTCATGTATCCGTTAATGAGACCAACGCTCAAAATAAATCCGAGTGAGTTGTTGAATTGTTGAAATTGGTTAGAACGTGTGCATTTAATGGCACCAGCTGACCGCGTTCAAAATAGATTTTTGTGTATAACGATGGAAATCACACACATACATTTGAAAAGTTAATAAAAATATAGACACTTTCCAGAAAATTACGTTGCTATTTTGATCAGTCAAGGTTAATTAATGTAAACGAGTTTATAAAATATTAAACAAATTTTCTTGATTATAATGGTTTTTATTTGAGTATTAAATATATATTTTTTATAGCTTTGAGGTCAAATTTGTTTAAAAAATGAATACATACTCGTATTTGCATATATATAATTGTTTTCCTTATCGTTGTTAATAAATGAAATTAATTTCAATTTATTATTTATTTATTTTTTAAATTGCAATTTATATGACTTTACGCACTACCTGAAACGATAAATTAGTTTTATACTTAAACAAATCTTTCTTCATTATCCAAAAATGTGAATAAACTATATAATTTTCGTTTTATAATAAAATACATAGCTTAATCCAAAATATTTTGGACTGATTTAATTACGCATGAAGGATTGAATGTCACTGAAACATACTGAAGTACTTGGAAGTTTTAATTGCCTCATAACAAGATTTACAATATCGAGAACAAGGTAATTTGTCACTCTTGCATGACACTTGTTCGCAAGACTTGTCTTTTATACATTTTTGAAAAAGAAAGATGTCATGGTTCTTAATCATTTTCTTTCGTTCATTGTTTATGGCCTTATAATTACGTTTTGTTCCATAAAATGAAGTGACTAATAGGAATTAATATAATAAAAAAAATATTTAAAAATAAGATTTTTTTGAATCAGAACATTTTAGAATAATATATATATATAATCGTTTCATCTAGTTCTATTGATATGTTTGCAGTCTATTGATGTTTGATGTAACACTGATCTATATAAATATTTAAAACATTACATTACAATCACTTTTATCGAGGAATAAGCACATTAACGATATTGTAAACAAAGCTTACAAGAATCTAAAGATTGAAGTAGAAACAATTAAGAACTGAAATTCAATAATAAATGACTGAGTTTATTTTTGTTAGAATGAAACTTCACTACAGAATTGTATAAATCCACTTTTCATTAGAAGAAAACATAACATTGATAGAACATATAGAAATATTGTACGTTTTTGGTTAGATAACCTTATTTACAGGAAAAAAATTGTCAGAAAATATTTAATAGAGAGTACTCGTACTGGGTATAAATTAATTTTTTACATGTTGAAACTGATCTCATTTAAGTAAATTTTTGAATAAATAAAGTAAAAATCGAGTGAAAGAAACAGTAAAAAATGAAATCTTATTCTTTATTCCAATTTGTGTAACCGGATTTGATATCATAAGTAAATAAATGTTTTGTAGTTATTTTTGTCATAAAACAATAAGATAAACTTCAAGAGGACCATTTACAAAAAAAGTAAAAAAAGAATATTTTCAATGTTACTTTATTTTTACTCAGTTTATAATTGGTTTTATATGTAATTTATTTTTTGTTGTTAACAATGAAATAAGAGTATTTTGAGAGTAGAAATAAATTGGTTAGTATAATTATGTCAAAAAACACTTAATTTCGAAATGTAAATGAAAATTTTGGGAATAGGACTACATATATATGTAAATAGGTTACATTACATTTACATTTTATAATTGATATTTTTTTATTCCATGCCTTATTTTAATAGAGGATATGAATATGACTTTTTTAAGATGTTTTTTTTATAATTTAATAGTATTAACTCAATCTAGACTGACAAGTATTACAAAATATGTTCCTTCAATTTATTTTAAACACACATTTATACACATATATACAAGAATATACTTGTTTTCTTTTTTAATTTCAGTTAAATTCGTTTACCTTGAATAGAAATTATTTGTTATTTTAGTTTTTTCCAGAGATATGATTATTATATTGTTTAATCATGTGTAAATTAATAAATTATTGTTGTATTATAATTATATTTTTTTATAATTCTGTTATTGTGTATTTTTTTTATAATTCAAATTTGATAAAAATAAATGTAATAATATGAGTTTATTATATATATATATATATATATATATATATATATATGATATATATATATATATATATATATATATATATATATATATAATCTACAAAAAGAGATTAATGAGCAGATGAGACAGATATAAAAAAATCGTTGGAGTGTTATGAAAGCGAAAGGAATTTGATCCCTCTAAGTGTAATATATAAATATATATATGTATATAAACATAATAATAATTATAATTTTTAGCATTAATTAATTCACTACTAAATAAAAATATTTTTCAAATTCTTATAATACAAAAGAACATACTATTGCTTTTTCCATAATGATTCATTTTTCGACTTTTTTTTAAATATTTCTTCCAAATATCTTCCATCATATTTTTTTTCTTTCATTGAATTCTGTGAAATCATATTTTTGTTAGTTATATGAATCAAATAAATCTAGGTGGTAACTTTTTAATTTTTGTTCGTTTTATTTCAACAATCTTATAGAACAACAGTTTAATTTTTCTAAGATTTATATTGAATTTTACATAAACATATATATACATATATATATATATATATACATATATATATATATATATATATATATATATATAATGTTATTCAGAAGGATGTATGTTTAATGATATTTTAGAAAATCGTATTCAAATAAGAAATGTTTTTTGTCATTTATATTTTAATTTTTGTGAGAAATTAATTATTCTGATTGAAAATCTGATTAGCAAGGATTTATATAATAAAACAAGTTTTACGAACAGAAAAAGAAATTCATTCGCTACATATTATTAATTGTAAATAAATAACAGAAAAACACAACAACGGCAATGACAATGTTCGCCTGGAATCATTAAAGATTAACAATATTCGAATATGTTAAGACAAGTTTTTCCGACAAAGGAGAAAGAAGTGCATAGTCTTAAGTACAGTGGAAAAGGTAAACCATATACGGCATCTTACATAAATACAGCGCAGATCTGTGTCAGTGAAATCAAAAGTAACTTGCCAGAGAACGTGTTATCTGTTTACGGTTTGTGTTGCTGTTATTGACGCTATTCAATACCTTTACATACATATTTACTGATTGATAATAATAACTGAGTGCGATTTTTATTACGGCCTAATATGTTGTTTCGAGTGTTTGTGGTGTTGTGTGCGATTTTGCATTCAACTATCAGTGCTAAAATAATATCAACCAAACGTATGTGCATATTTTTACATGTTTAATCCATATATATATATATATATATATATATATATATATATATATATATATATATATATAATTCAAATTCACTGGATATATTTATAAATTATTTGAAATTAAAGTTTGGATTCATTATTACAATTTTCAGATCATAAATAATTTGTAAAATATACTATATTGTTTTCTTTAATAATAATAATAATTTGAAAAAAACTCAATAGAACAAAAAAGAAATGTATATTCAAAATAAGACGAATTCAATAATTGTAAAAGTGTAATTAATGAGGAATTTTTAAATGTAATACTAAAATAATAAAAAAATAGGATAATGATTAAATATAATTTGGATATTTTTTAAATTCCAAAAAAATATATTTTTTAAATTTTCTTTTTATATTCATATATAATTATTAGTTAATTTTAACAAGAAAGATTATTTATTTCGTGATTTATAAGAGTGACAAAAATAAATGTTTGAAATTCTAAAAGAACGCTTATTTTCAAATTAACAAAATAAGAGACAAATAAACAGGTTAAACAAGTAAATATATTCCAATTAATATTGGAAATATATAAACAATAACAAATAGATAATTCTGATTCGAAGAGTTTGGAACAAGTTTTTTTTCAATATATAGATTGATTGATGTTGCTTGATATGTATATAAGTAAATTTGTAAATTAGATTTTTTTTATAAAATATAAAAAATCTGAATAATTAAATAATAAATAATTAGTAGTTGAGTATTTAAACGAGTTAGTATATATTTATGTAAATATATATAATTATATAGTTAGAAAAACAAAATGTCAATTAATAATTAATTATAATTTGAATCTTATTAGAAAATATAGAAACAGAGTCAAGGTTGTTCGATTACGTATCGGTCATTTACATTCTATAATAAAATTGTAACGTTTAAAACCTGCAACTCTTACTTATTTGCAATCGACGACATGTAATTGGATGTAATCCACTTTATATGAAATCGATACAGTCTTACATTTATTCAGCAACACTTTGCCAGAAACTATTTTATTATGTTAATAGGACAGAAATTCTTTAAATAGGTATCGTGTCCCAATTTCGAATTCAAAATTGATACTATTTCAATTTTCAAAAGATATTTTTATTCTATAGTGATTTGCTAATTTTTAGTAGTAATTTATTTTTATGTTTGATGTTAAAAATTATTTTAAACCACAAAAAACTGAAAATAGAAATTTTAAAAAATTATTTAATTCAATTTATATTTTAAGGTGATTTCATGAATGGTTGACTTGATTTTAATGCCTTTTTTTGAACAATTATATACGATGATTTATTATAAATGACAAAAAAAATTCTAAACGTGCGTGAAAATTGAATTATTAGCATACATATAATTTAAGTCACTACTTAAAACCATTTTGGCATTTTTTTTAAACTGAAACAGTAACTTTAGATTCTAACAAGATATAAATATGACTTTAAATCACCTCTAAATTAAATTAAATACTTGATAATTTTTATGATTAAACCAAATATTTATGTTGAGTCTAGCTCGTTTAATGAGGCCTAGTTAAACAATTAAGAATAGCTAATTAAAACTTAAATGATTCTGACGTTAAAATAACATTGAAAATATTGTTTTTTATAATTCTACAGACACGTATATTGACTTTATTATTTAACAGATGTAGATGACTTATAAATTCCACGAATTCGTTCTAATGAAGCACAGAAATCTTTTTATATCTAAAGAAAATTTTGGTTCATTACCATTGTTAATAAATCTGTTACAATCATCGCTATTAAAAAATGTAAATTATATTTTAATAAGTTTTTATTCCATTAAGTACATTTAAAAGAATGTGATAAAAAATAAATCCACTTAATACTAATTGTTATTTAATCGATTTTTGGAAAACATGTACTATATTATAATTAAAAGGTATTTTGTTTTTAACTTCGTAAAAAATTATTGTACAAGTACATGCTTTTATAATCTCATTATTTATTACCTTAAATATTATTTTACTCTATGCCTTAAATCTACCTACCCATATATTTATTAAAAATAGATCATTCGTGGAAAAACAACACTAAATAAAATATGTTACAATTTACAGGAAACTAGTAAATGATGTCGGTTTTGAAATAGCTTTCTATACATAAAATCTTATTATAACGTCATTAGATTATATAATTATATACATATATGAATAAATTTGTTAAATTATTATTTTTTTAATAAAATTAAAAAATGAATATTTTTTTAACATAATTATATTAATACCTCTGTATAGTTATTAAATAGCTTAGTAATTTTATATATAATAAGCAATTTAAAGCACTGGCTCTGAGAAATTATTAGATATTTATTTAAAAATTCACAGGCTTAAAATAATTTTTCACTTAATATTTTTGATAAAATATGAAATACAATAAATATTTTAATAAAGAAACATTGTCAAACAATAACAAATATTGTTTCATTCATATATATAATATAATATTATAATTTTCAAGTTTTTTTACTGCTGAATAGAGATATTTTCTTAATTTTTTCAATTTCAATAAAATCTTTAATAAGTTTATGTCTTCTCTCATTGATATCTTCTTTGTTTTTTTTTCATATTTCTTGGTAAAAACTTTATTTTATGAATATATTATTTTTATTTTATTATGAATTAGAAAAATTATGTTTCAACTATGTAAATTCATTGAATTAAAGGAATACTCTGAAGTTATAGAAAAGTAATTAATATATTTTGGAATATCAATTATTTTATCGTACCATTATTTTTTTGAGAACATTAAAAAAATGTGTACATTATATTTATCTAAACTTAAAATTCCAATAACTCAAGAAATTATCACTTACAGTTATGAAAAAAACATGTGTACAACTAACATATTATAACTAGAAAGTTTTATTATTAACATACATTTAAACTTGCAAATCATTGTCAAATACGAACCAAATTTCGCACTAACGAATATACGAATTTAAATTTAAAATTCACTTAAATATTACCAAATATTTACACAAGTTTACTAATAACATTTACTGAATAATCGTTTAAATACTGCATTCAAATACCTCTAATATTTACTTAATATATCTATCAAAGATCTGTTCAATGCAACGTTATTAGTTTCACTTATTTGCCAATATGTATTTTAATACAAATCACTTGATGCTTCGACTAAGAATATATATATATATATATATATATATATATATATATATATATATATATATATACATTCAACATATATTACAACACAATTCAATGAAATCATGTTAAATTAATAAATCCAATATTATGAAAGTATGAGATATAATCGAAAGTTATGCCATTTTTAAACTATTACATCTGATAAGAAGATTATGCTATCAAAATTTCCCCTAAAATATTTTAATTAAATGCAAATTCTTAAAACATTTTTTAACAATATTTATTTAATATATAGCTGATTGGTTGGAAACATGTCGAAAAGCTGATCCAGACTTCGATAAATGTTCAACGACAGCGACACAAGCAATGTTCAAAGCTATGCAAAATGGTATGCCTGAAATTGGCATCAAACCATTAGATCCGTTAAAAATCAAAAAAATACATATCTCTCAAGGGGATGGACCGGTCAATCTTGATGTTTCAATGGAGAATGTCTCTGTCACAGGTTTGAAGGATTTGATAGTAATAGAGAACAGGTATTTTTTTTATTATTTATATGAGTAAAAATATTTTTTAATATATTTTGAGAGATAATTATTGATTATTTATTTATATAAAAAAATTAAATAAATAAGCCATTGCGGTATATTCATAATTTCTTAAAAATTATTCATTAAATTAATACTGAAATAATTCCAAGATTTTTATTTAAAAATATATATATATATAAAAATTAATGCAATATAAATAAATACATCCAAAAAAAATAATTATTGTTGCTTTTTTTATTTTTTTATCTACATTTTTATTTCTATAGACTTTTATATGTCTATTTTTATTCATTTTAAGTTCAGAATATTATTTTGTAAATCTTAACAAAGATATGATAAATGATAAACATTTTTCAATAATTAAATAATTAAAGAAAATATATTTTGTATAAGAGTAATAATAGAAAATCAGAAAATTTACAATTATATATATATATATATATATATATATATATATATATATATATATATATATATATGATGAGTAATAAGTACTAAAAAAATGATTGTCTTTTTGAAGGATTACTAAATACATTTATATATTAGAATGTTATCTTGTTTTTTTAAAAAATTGAAACACACTTTAAACTTTAAATAAATCTATTTTCTACGAATAGAAGTAAATGTTGATATATTACAGAGAATATCTTTATATTTATTAAGGTTGTTGCCCTTGGACTTGTTTTATCTCGTTATTACATGAACGGAACGAAAAGTATGAAGTTAAATGTAAAACAATAAATTATTCTTAACACACATCCACATCCACTTAAATATGTTGTTTAAATTATCTTTCAGTTAGTATGCATTACTTTTTCTTTTGATGCCAGATTTATATATTCTCGTAGATCAACGTATATATTTATTAAAAAATTAATTTATTTTTATAATAAAATGGTAAATTTAATCCATTTGTTACATTAAAAATAAATATCATATTTTTAAGAAAATAAATGAATGAGTGCTTAAAGAAAATTAATATTTTATTAAGTTTTCACAGTAAGATATTTTCGAAAATGTTTCTTCTATAATGTTAAAAATATTTTTTCTATAATGTTAATCTGTACTCAATTTATTTTTTGAGTACAAATTTCTATACACTTCGTAAATTATATTTTTATAAGTTTTAATTATTCTTATTAAATATAAATGGCTGTACTAACTTCCATTTAAAAAAAGAATTAATACAGAACTAAGTTGATGAAGAATTAAAACAAATATATATATATTGAATACTTTTCTAGAATAAATCAAAGTTTTTAATTATCATTTCGTGAATCATTTTTAATTTATTATGCTCTAATTTATACGTATAGGGTTTATATAATAAATAAACAAATATTCCTTTACATAAATCGGAAATTTAAAAAAATGCCATATTTTCAATTGTGAAATGTTTATAAAAACGATCAAAAATAGAAAGTCATGTGATAAAGTGCAAATTTTAAGTAAATTTTAAGATAAACTATTGAAGTGAGGTTAACGAGTATTTTAGCATTGTGTAAATATGTACTATCATGCACAATTAAGTATTTATGTATTTAATATACATAATTTATTAAAGATTATATTTGCAATAATATTAAAATATACATTATAAATGAACAAATACATGTATGTAAATTGAATGGATTATTTCAATGCAAGTTAACAATTTGGTCATATGATAAAAATAAATATTTTTGAATTTATATACCTATTTTTTGAATAAATATATGAATATTTTAGTTGTAATTCATAAATGGCATCTAAAATAAATAAATCACTTAACTTACTAAGATAAACAATTTTATATAAATTTCTGACATTTTATTTTATTTCATTTTTTTTATAAAAAAATAAAAACTTATACGTTGGATGTACAAGAAAATGATAATGAAAGTAATATTTGTATTACAACAAATTTAGATTTTAATTGAATAACATCACAATATATTATATTCTGTTCAATGTTTATATTTGAAAACATTTATTTTAATCTCCCTTTGTATATAATTTTTTAAAAAAATTGTATATAATTAAATTTCTTTTTGAAAATAAATTATTTATCGCCAATAAAAATCTATAAATAATATTAATTTCAAATAACATATGAGATGAGTCGTATTATTTTTTTTTACAAACAGATTCTAGATTTATTTTTAACATAAAATGTCATTGCCCTATAAAATTAATACACACATTAAAAATGTTATTTTTTAAGTAAATAAATCAGATCATTCAACGATGTAATTTTAAATATATTTATATTAGTTTTATACATAAAACAGTCAATGTCCTGAATGTTATTTATATGAATGGATATTTTTTATTTATTTTAAAATATAGTTATTGAAAAAGTATCTTCTAAATATATATATATATATATATATATATATATATATATATATATATATATATATATATATATATATATATATATATATATATATATATATATATATATATATATACAATGATTGATTTTAGAGTTGATCCCAAAACATACCACTTCTTTACAAAGACAAATCTCCCAAAACTACGTATCGAAGGCATATATAAAGCATCTGGAAGAATTTTAGTTGTTCCTTTAAAAGGTCAAGGCAACTGTTGGCTAGAACCATGTGAGTAATTTAGAAAATACTAATTTAATAATTGTATTTATTTCAAATATTATATACTTGACTAGTGTTTTAATTATTCTTTCTCTTTGTTAAAGCTTTGTGTTAATAAATTTACTATATAATTTTCCACTTTCGAATAAATTTAATATCACTGCACGTTCAGTTACTGTTAATTCCTTATTTTTCTACACAGACAAATGTTTCGAAATTACTCAGTACACATGCATACAATTATTAAGCAACTGCAGATATGTGTTCGAAATAATGACTTGTCTAAACAGAGATATTCTCTGACTGATTTCTTTCTCATTTCTTTTAATACTTTTACGGAATTAATTTGTACATGTGAATTTATTGAATAAAATTATATAAAATTCTTTTATAGGAGATTAACGTTAATTAATCATATCTTACTTTTATTTAGCCAATGTTGAACTGGACGCTGAAACAGATGTCAACCTGATTAAGAAAGAAAACTTCTATTTTTATAATATTTCTGGCGTACATATTAAGTTCCAATTTGGAAATTTAAAACTCAATCTTGATAATTTGTTCGATGGAAATAAAGAACTAAGTAAAAATCAATTTATTACATATATATATATATATATATATATATATATATATATATATATATATATATATATATATAATTGTTTTATAATTTCAGGTGAAGGCACAAACAAATACTTGAATGAAAATTGGCGTGCGGCGTCTGAAGCACTACGACCTGTTTTAACAAAAACTATTGAAGATATCCTCTTTACTATTCTTAAACAATTTTTCGATCATTTCCCTGCAGAGTTCTTTGTTGGAGATATCGAATCAAAATAAAATATAGTTGTTTATTAGAAGTTTATTTTTCGGTTAAATTAGTTTATTATAAAAGTAGTAAAAAAGTCCTAAATGTCGAACAAGTAATGTAATTCAAGATCATTGTCATATATTTATAAGATTTTATATATAAATTATAAATTGTTTATATCTTTTAATCGAAGTTTTTATAAATTATAAAAAATAAATAATAACATACGAATTTATTTTATTTTTAGGAAGGTAAGTTACCAGTTAAATTTTGTTTCTAATTACAGTAAAAATGTTAGTATGTGATCTCAATGAACATTTTTTTTTGAAAATTCATTTTTTTAAGAAATCAATAAACTATTTTATAAATTAATATTTCTTAAGATATTTAGATATATCTTTGAAAATATTTTTATTGATTATAAATATATTATTTAAAGTAGTCGTTCGAGAACTTGACATTATTTTTTTTGATATTTTTTTATATTATAAAATTAATATTGTTTATGAATTGTGATTATAGCATATATAATATAATGTAATAAAATGAAACAAGAAATAAAATATAAATCAAAATAAAATATATAATAAACATATAAATTTTATGTAATATTATTTTCATAAAACACTTAAAAGAATAATTTGCATACAATTACCAAAGAATACTTTAAAGAAAAAAACAGCCATTGATCAATAATGATCGTTTAGAAATCACTTTTTAAACATTATATATTCATTAAATTAGTAATTCTGTCTTCGTAGATTTTTCAACAACGTAAAAACATTGGTTGTATAGTCTTTTATGACTCATAGTAAATGCATCTGTTATTTGACACACGTGAACTAGACACACATTCCTCAGTTACCATCGTAACTTCTTTCTCTTTTAAAATATGTTCTTGTATATTGAGAATACAATATAGCCGAAACTTGTATCAAATAAATTTATTGTGTTCGATGGAAATCTTTGTGTTTATTTTAGAATTTATAAAAATATAAACGATTTGCAATATAGATACTGATCTAAATATTTTAACACTAAGAAAAGTTCACTATTCATTCATTTATATAGTTTTTTTTGACAAAAATATCAAATGTAGAAATTGAAATAAAATAAAATCATATTTAAAAAAATTATCATTTCTTTCACAATATATTTCATAGACTGTTGTATAAACAAATTACGATTAATTATAATTATTTTAATTAATCAATAAAATCATTGAACAATATTAAAAAATGTATTAAAATTCCTAATATTTGCTACCACAATACGTCAAATGTATTTTAAATGCAAATAATTAAATTATAACTAAATATGATGTTTAAAAAAAAGTGTGAATTTTAAATTTTTATAGGAATAAATAATTATACTCAATTATATTAATTATAGAGACTTAAAAATAATTTTTCGAATAATATAATGGTAAACAAGAAATAAATGTTTTTAAAAACACACGTATAAATATTATTCGAATTAATAAAAATGATTAAAGATCTTGATAAATAATAAAACTTAGTTAGAATTTTATATGCAGGTCTTATACACTTAAAACATTCTGTAAAATTTTACACAGGGAATTTTAATTAAAATTGTATAGTAATCGGTAATTCATAAATACAATATTTAATTAATTATTTCATTACTGATCTAATTGTCTAATAAAAATAAAAATATAAATAAATAAAAACCTAATATATTATTAATCAAATTAAATGTGGCCTTAATACCGCCATCTTCAGTTAAATTGAATAAACTGATTTAAAAATATGGCTGTGTTTATTGTTTTTATAAGAAACGTTACAAGGGTTGCAATGAAATATGAAATGTGTATATATATAAATATATATATATATATATATATATATATATATATATATGTATGTATGTATGTATATAATATATGAAAATATAAAAAAATGTATAATTTGAAACTCACTTGCCACAATGGACGTCCAGGCATTTTGATGATGCTGTATGTTATCACTAATCAAAATCGAAAAACAAATACCAAATATCCGGATTGGACCCGATCGATCTTGAATCCTAAACTATCCGAGTATAGGTATAAACGAGCTTTATATACATACTCACCCCTGCGTCTCCCGTGAGACTTTCCTGTCAGTTTGAACGTGTAACGTCACTCAATGGATTAGTCACGACTACAAACTTAGCGCACGCACTCCCACAAACACATTGGAATGAGAGCATAAATATGTTTTATAGAGATGCATTCGAAACGTCGTTAATGTGTTAATCGACTTTAGTGCATTTTTTTATAATAACAGATGTAAACAGTGGTAATAAAATTTTTATTATACAGTTTTAACGTTTATGGTTTGATTGTATTTTTTTTTGATTTATATAACATAAACCAAATAAATAATTCAGGTGACAACTTTTTGAATTTAGTTTAAAAAAATATTTACAATAATTAAAAATTCCATATTTTAAATACTCAATGAGCTATGATAGTACTGGGAATAAATGGTGACTTTAAAAATTAATATAAATATTAAAACTGCATTTAAAATATTTTGTTACATTTATCAATAGACTATATAAGCAAGAAGATATCATATGAATTTCAAACCAAGAAGCTGCAACGACCATGTGGTCCGTTGTTGGAGAGTACCCGATGGGTATTTACAAATGCCTGAACGTCGCGTGGATAGGAAAGAAGCACAGAGGAGCCTATCTCGAATTCCAGTGGGACAAAGTGTTCCACTGGAACTGTTGCATAGCGTTTGACCAGGGGGAGCTCCAAGCCACCGAAGTGGCTTCTTGCTGGTCAAGTTTTGATTGAGTTACACAAAAATTTCAAAGAAGTTGATATATCATAACATATATATTTTTTTTTAAAAATGTTACTTTTGTTCATAAAAGCTCTAAACATTTTTGTTTTGATTGACGAAGTAGAGTCGTGGATACTCAATATAAAGTTCAATAAATAAAATTTTATTCTGACTGTATATTTAAATATACATATATATATATATATATATATATATATATATATATATATATATATATATACATACACACACACACACACATATATATATATATATATATATATATATATATATATATATATATATATAACATACCTGAAGAAACTCGATTCATTCTTTTAATATTTTGAAACTTGGCCAAATTATAAGTTGTTTGAATTCTCATTAAATGTGTAACGGAGTTCTCAAACGTCATGTACTTGAATTCGTTAAAATATTTATGTTTTATTTATTTTCATCTCATTTTGAAATGAAAACATATAGTTATCTGTCAACTTGACCCAAATTATATATATAAATATATATATATATATATATATATATATATATATATATATATATATATATATAATATAATGTTTTTTTTAAGTGTGATAGAAATTTACATTAAAATCTATTTAAATTTCTATCACTGTTAAAAAAACCTAATGTTATATATAGAACTATTTTAAGTTCAAACCTTACGAAAATAAACTTAGTTTATAGTATGTAGTATTTATAAACTTCCAAAAAAACAATATGGAAAAATATAATTTGGTTTAAAAATTGTCATTTGCTGTGTAAAAATATATTTTTATATAAAATAATATTTTATAATTTGTCATAGAACAAAGTTTTAAAGTTCTGATTTTTCACACCAAAGAAATCAATATTCGATTCACTTAACAAGAACAAAAAAATGGAAATACAAAATTGCATTTTGAATTTTGAGATGAATTAAATTTAAAAGATTTATAACTTTTTAATAAAATGCAACATCTTGATTAATTTCCTAAATTCTGATTAAAATAAAAAAAAATTGTAGCATTTATATAATATACACATAGTTCCACATATATGTAATATCTATGTTAAATCGTTAATGATTTTTTTAAAACATTTTTTTTATATTTCTGCACTCAGTATATTGAAAACCAGACCGAACAAAGATCAGATCAGATCATAACGAAAAAACCAGATTCGAGATTTCACTTGCACAAAAACTTACTGATATGGAAAAAAGAATGTGTTACGAAGAGAGGGGCGAGGAACGCACTGATGTTAGGCGGATATTTCTGGAACATCTGAGTTACTAGGCAAACAGAAAATGAGCATAGAACACGCATTCCAGAGACCGAGTGTATCAAGCATTGCACGCCTCGCGCACAAATCTAGATTATATCAACTACCATACATCATGTGTATTATTTGTTCGTTCCTTTTGATACAAATCAGATTATGTAAAAATCGTTAGCGGATCAATCGGATTAATGGACGACACAAATCGATTGCGTTTATATATCGAACATTGACCGTTTATCATTAATTGATATTACAGGTAAATTTCACGGTTTATCAGTCGATAAGAGCGCTTTTCGTACTTCACCTCCTCACCACCATGCCGCCCTGATGTAAACAAATCAGTTGAGACCGACCGATTGATTTCGAATCAGTTCGATTATATTGGTTCCCACCATGTAACCGATATCGGCAGGGATGGGGGAACATGGCTCTTGGAATGCGAGAAAGGAAAAAGCTTTTTTTTTGTGGTTGGATTTTTGTAGAAATAAGAAAATAACTTTATAAAAAAGTATATTATATATAATTACCTAAAAATATATTTCAAGTAAATCGAATTTTATTGAAAATTGCATTTTATTATTTTTTATTGAGTTAATTAATATATTATAGTATATTCAGAAGAAAACATGTACGATGTCATTTGTAACATCTAATTGTATACATAGTGTATATGCACATAAATGTTTATGCTAATTTTATATTATATATATATAGTAAAAAATAGATGAAAAAACATTTTTAAAAAATATGTTAAAAAAATAAATTAAATTAATTTCATATTTTTTTTCTGTAGTAAAATATAGATTTATTGTGAAACTATGGAGGTATTAGTGAAAAAATGAACAATAAGTAATAATAGAATAATAAATATCATTTATAATAATAATATAATTTTAATGTCAAATAACAATTATTTTGTTAGACATTGAGTTTTATTCAAACTGAGTACTATTTTTTGAAAATACACATTTCTCATTAACACATATGTATGTAAGTAAATTACACATAAATTATTAAAGATATGTAAAACAATATGTTAATTCCATAAATTAAATAGTATGTTAATTATTAACATAACATATATCCATTCTTATTATTACCAGTACTATTTTGGATTTATTGAAAAAAATATTATAAAATGACATAAAAACATCAATCGTAAGATAGACTATATTTATATTTAAGTAATCGACTCGATATGTATTTCGAACGAGACCATATCTGTGCTCCTAATACACATCCAAGCACAATGCGCGCTTGCCCTGCTATGTACAACCAAGCGGTTGTGTTACTGGGGTGCTGGTTTGTTTTGTCTGGTGGTTTCGTTCTAAAGTGAACGTGTGTGTGTAAAATGCACAGAGCCATTACAAAAAAACACACACACACACACACATGCACACATCAGAAGAACACACACATTCTCTACTGACTATACTACTAGCTAGTACTGTCGCCCTGTTCCAATTGTGCGTGTGATTGGGACCAAATGTTGATTGTTATTTATGCAAAATCTGGCGACAATTACAATTAATTTAATTCTGGGAAAACGTGGGGTTTTTAACACAAACGGAATATAATTGACAGTGTATATGTGTCTATTATGTTTATAAAAGCTACTATAAATAAATATGATGAGGTTGATTGCAATACAAACGGGGGGAGGATCTTGTGCCGAGAGTTAATCAACAATTTAACAGTTTATGTATGCGGTTAGCAGAATACAGTCGGGTACCTACGAAATTCACACGTACGAGTGTGAGTGTGTTTGTGAGCATTATGTGGTTTTAAAACGTACACGTTTCAGTTTTGAAATTTAAAATAGGGATGCATGTCCTCCTGATATATTTTACAGTAAAACCACGGTTAAACCGCCCCTTCCCGCTTACTTTTCGATTAGGCCTTTACGGCGTGTGCACTAAAAAGTTTTTCTGTTGATTTATAAAATACACATCATCACATCTCTACACATATAAAAATTCAATCTTTTGAATTTTTTTAAATATAAAAAATATGAAAACTGTAATATACGAGGGTCGTTTGATAAGTATGGTAAATTTATTTATTATTTAATTTAATTAAATTTTTCAATTTAGTTTTTCTTACTTTTTACCATACTTATTAAACGATCCTCGTATATATATATATATATATATATATATTTGATATATTATAATGAGTTATTATGATTGTGTAAAAGATTTAAAAATATTATTTATTATTAGTTTTGGTACTGTGACAAATTTACAAATGCAAATATTAAGGTGTTCAAAAATTAATTTATTTATTGTTCATTTTATTTATAAGCTCATAAACAAATAATGGATATTGAAATAATAATTAATCTATAAAAAATAATTTTAAAAATGAATCTATTTTCATAGATTTCATATTTCCATATTTTATTTATATTTGTTATTTATTGTTTCTATCCATTGTTAAGACTGTATTTATTGAAGTGAGAGCAAATGATTAAGTATGAAATCATTAAGTAATTATAATTATTAAAGACTGCGATTTGTAAGATTTCAGATAATTTCAAGTTGTATTTTTTACACGATTTATTTGTGCATGTTTTTTCTATTCGATTTTAATAAATGTAAGTAAGAACGTCATTTTTAGTTAAGTCACTTTATATGTGTATTATAAATTAAAACTAATGAAACTTTCAAATTTTGAAATAATATATATATATATATATATATACGTAAGTATTATATATTTATCTTGAAAATAAATACTTATTCACGTTGTATATTTAAAAGCATTTCAATTGAAAAGAATTTTTACAATGAAATCCCCACATTTCGTGCAAAATAAGATGACGTAACGTTTCCATGTATATGTCTCTCTTTTTCTAAACGTATATAAAAGGCACAACAAACACATCGTTTAAAATTTTCAACGATTATCCTATTCTCCTGTTCCAAAACTTTAAAATTCAAAATTTAAATATGACACACGCCAGACCCCCAGACTGTGTTTTCGCGAAAGCGAAACGAGATGAGACGCCGTGATGACATGACGTCACGCATGCGCGTATTCACGCACGCGCGCGTCCTGTGACCGTGTGTGAAGGTCGTGTTGCGCTGGTCCTGCACCCGCCACCTTTATATTAGGCGCGCAGATTATCGCAGATGTTATAAAGATTTTTAATTGAGATATGTGTGAACAGGTTTTTTACATGTGTGTATTTCGATCAGTCTTTTCTCAGGTTTGATCGTGAATACGAACTAATATGTATTAAGCAAATAGGAAACTAACATTCGACAGTTACTTTAACGCCTACAGGTTTTTTAGTTTTAAAATTATTCATTACAGTGCATATTTAAATTGTACAATAAATTGATTTGAGAAAACTTATTTATAAACTAAATCAATGAGATAAAAACATTAACACAATTGAAAATGAATAAAAGTAAATTTCTATTTTTCCATATAGAAAAGAAAAGTAGAAATTATATTAAAAAAATGATTTAGAATTGAAATCAAAAATTATATTGATAATTTGTAAATATAGATCAAGAAAATATTTATTTACAATATATCAAAAAATAAAATAAAAATTTCAAATATCAATTGTTATATTAACGAAAGTTAAACAATATAGGTATTTTAAATTTCTTTGAAAATAACTTGAATTGATATTTTTGAACAAATTCATATAGAAAAACAAGTAGAGAAATCAAATAACCAATTAATAACAAAATAAATATGCTACTCAAATTTTCCAATGTGAGTTTTTTCGGTTCATTGTATATTTTCTTGTGTTTTAAATGAAGCTGTAAAATATCATAGTCCCATTTCGTCAACAGACCATTTTCTTTAATATAAGAAATATAAGAATTGATTTTTTCAAGTAACGGAAACCCTTTTGCTGTTACCCACCATATATGAAATAAAAAACGATCTTTAAAACTATACAACATAGGACTTCCATTCGGGAACGTGTAATAAGCGGGAGTAAGGTACTCGATTAATCGATGAGATTTAAAAGTAGCGAAATCGCGTTGAAAGGCCGTTCTGTTCACACACTCAACTGATACTGGACACACTTTGAATGTTTGATATACTTTCCATTTATTTTTATCGTTAGGATATTTAAACAAGCCGTTCAAAATCGGATAGAATCCGAATTCCCAACCAGTTTCAAGTAACTCGTCTAGATTTGATACTTGGTGCTCGTAGTTAGGAGTTGTAAGTACACTAATTAGTTTGGATTGGTATGCAGAATCTACATGCATACAATAAAATATCCAGAGAAAGAGAACCATTCTTAACATTCCTGACATCGGCGAAATCTTAAATGGAGATGTTAGAATCATTTTCCAAGCTTCTAGTAAACAGAAAGTATATGATCTGTAATTTTCGATTTCATCTCTACTTCTCGCGATAATTACCCAAAAGATTGGTGCGAATAACAAAGAGATTATAATTGATATCCATGTAGATGTGTCGAAAATTAAGAACAGACTGTTCCATTTATTGATTTGTCTTGCTGCTGGAACAAGCCACGATATTTCGTCTTTGGTTATTGGATAGGAAGGATCGAAGTCTTGATAATATGTTGAATTGGCTAATACTAATCCAATCATGAGATCAGCTTCACGTTTCCATACTTGTTCATACATATTTGTGAAAACATAGTCTTCTAGTTTATATCCCCAATGTGAGAATTTTTTTGTGATTGTATTAATAGAAAAATTTAAACGTTCTGCCATCAGTCTTAGAATTAAAATATCTAGACCTGGATTTATTTCGTCATAGTCATCAATCACATAAGGTTTTACTAAATAGGATGACACTCTGACAGGACATTTATTGACACTTTGAGGTATTTTATTAACAAATAAATTTGTATTTTCTGTTTTGATTTTTCCACAAGAAGCTATTACTTTTTCTTTAACATCAGTTCCACATTTGCTTTCCACTGAATATGGAAACCAAGTATATATTTTTATTTCAGATTCATTTATCGTTTCTATATTAACGTCATACGTTTTTATGTCATCTTGTTTTAAAATTATGATATTTAATATATAATAATTGTACCAAAAATAATTTAAAACTATTTTAATATCGATATTTGTGTCTAATAAAATAACTATAAAATTTGCACGAGGATTCCAATGATTTAATGTAGCATTTTTCATCAAAGTTTCAATCAAATCAAACTTTTCCAAAATTATTATATAAAATTGTGGTTTCCTGATAAATATATTATATTGCATTATATACTTCTCTGATAATTTAAATAAATTGTCAAATTTATTCAAACTCATTTTCGTATAAATAACAATTATATCTTTTAAGAAATCGTTTGGTAAAATTTTATTTATACATCGAATGTACATATCTTCTGTTAATAAACTCGTGTTTTGTTGAAATAATTCTGAAGAATATTGAATTTGAATCCAGATTAATATCATAAGAAATATTATTTGAATAAATTCCATTTATGAGTATTTTACAAAAAATATGATTACACTAAAATTGTCATAAACTTTTATTTAGTTGTTTATATTGTTAAAATATTTAATTTATATTTTTCGTATTAGATTATTTAAAAAATATATAATTTCTAATTTTCTAGTATGTTATTAAAAAACTGATTAATATTTCGATTAGATTTAATTTTCTTTCAATGTAGTACATTTTTTAAAGAAAATATTTCCTCTTCTTATTTTATATACTGATTCGTCGACATGTAAAATATCATTTCATAAACGGAATTATATACCTGAATGGATAATTTTGATATTCGAAATACACAATTACTAACTCTATATTTATTATGATTAGTATGCAGACGTAAAAGTATTAAATGAAAAATAAAAATTATATGTTTTCCTCTCATGCAAAAGAAAAATAACTAAGTTTTCTTGACAATCACAGAAAAAAAACAATGATTTAAATAAAATTAAAATTATCCAATTATACTAGTAATTTTATTAATATATATATATATATATATATATATATATATATATATATATATATATATATATATATATATATATTTATATTTGTATTAATGAAGTACTTTTCAAATTAGTACACTATAATTTTATAACTTCATTCAATCGTTTATAATTTGTGAAATATTGAAAACGTTTATATCATAAATTATTATTTTAAGTATAAATACAGGGATGAGAATCAGAAAAATATTTATTAAATCATGTATATTTTTGGAATTTTTACTACAACATGAATAATTAAATTTTATACTGAATATTGAAGATAGAGACTATATCAATATGTAAAAAAATAGAAAGTTTCTCTCTCTCTCTCTCTCTCTCTCTATATATATATATATATATACACGAGAGTCGTTTGATAAGTATGGTAAAAAAGTAAGAAAAATTAAATTGAAAAATGTAATTAAATTAACAATAAATAAATTTATCATCTTTATCAAACGACCCTCGTACATATATGTATATACTTAAACTCTTTTTTAATTATGACATTCGACGAGGCTTTCGCTTAGCAGTGGGCTGGTGATGATAATGATGATAATGATGATGATGATGATGATGATGATGATGATGATGATGATGATGATGATGATATATATATGTATATATATATATGTATATATATATATATATATATATGTATATATATATATATATATATATATATATATATATATTAGGTTGGCAAGTATCTCCCTTCCGCTTTTTTTTTTTTTTTTTGTACATAGCTGCGAAATTCAAAAGACCAGAAGGCGGAAGGGAGATATTTGCCAACCTAATATATATATATATATATATATATATATATATATATATATATATATATCGCAGAGACTGTTTCTTTTAAGCGTGATAGAAATTTAAATTAATTTCAATGTGAATTTCTATCACGTTTTTTAAAAACATAACTATATGTGTATGTATATATATATATATATATATATATATATATGTATATATATATATATATATATATATATAAACCGTATTAAATCACTAAATAATATGTTATTTGAATACAGGTGTAGTGAATTAAATTGATATAAATAAAATAGTTTTATTATTTTAAAAAAATGTATTTTGAATTTTCATCGATCTGGGTACGATTGGTCATTGATATGTAACTTGTGAAAAATGTAATAATATTTAATTTTACATGTTTTCAAATGATATACAAACATGTTTAAAACATTATTTTTAAACAAATTTCACATATACGAGAGTCGTTCGATAAGTATGGTAAAAAAGTAAGAAAAACTAAACTGAAAAATTTAATTCAATTATTTAATTAATCAAATTAAACAATAAATAAATTTATCATACTTAGACCCTCGTAAGATGGAAAAATTCTAAGTGTTTGTTTATTTTTATTAACTAAATTCTTATGGCATTATTTTAAAATTAATTAAGTTTAAAAAATATATATTTTTTCAATTCAAAATTCATTTAATTCAATCTATTCGATTCAAATATAAAAAAACATAACTCTCTTTATAGTACAGAGAACGTTGACCTCGTTTTTAACACTAGATATCAAACGAGTTTTAAATGTCTGTTGATTGTATGTTATGCATGCCATGCTCAAACGTGCACACACAACAGACTCATATATATATATATATATATATATATATATATATATATATATATATATATATATATATATATATATATATATATATATATATATATATATATATATATATATATATATATATATATATATATATATATATATATATATATATATATATATATATATATATATATATATATATATATATATATATATATATATATATATATATATATATATATATATATATATATATATATATATATATATATATATATATATATATATATATATATATATATATATATATATATATATAATATTATATGTATATAAAATATCACAAAAAAAATAAAAAAGGCACCCGTCATTGCACGTATGATGTGTGTGAGTGGCGGCGCATGATGCTTTGTGCCTCACGCCGACTGTTTCATCATATAGCGCATATATATTAGGTGAACATGAAGTACTAGTAGTAGAGTGTTCTTGAAAAATGTGTCACGGAATAATATAAATATTTACATATCCATATATGTATTCAAAACAAACATGAAAAAAATAGATATTAGTATAGAAAGAAGCAATATTGATCTCATTTATTTTTTTTCATAATTTTTCATGAAAGAAAGGTTGGTTTTGAGATTAACAAATAGAATAAAATAGTACATATACTGAAGAGAGGATTTTTTTATTGATTTTATTTCATAATGTATTCACCTCTTTTTGCGATTAGTTTCTTGATAAAAGGTTCATCAGCGAAGGAGCCGATAAAAAATTGTAAAACATGTTCTTTGTTTAAAAGATTTTTTCAAATAACAGAAATGTTAGGTATACTTATTATGCATTCATATATACATATATATATATATATATATATATATATATATATATATATATATATATATATATATATATATATATATATATATATATATATATATATATATATATATATATATATATATATATATATATATATATATATATATATATATATATATATATATATATATATATATATATATATATATATATATATATATATATATATATATATATATATATATATATATATATATATATATATACACAGTGGGTAAAAGTAAAACTTATACAGAGTTATGTTTCCAATAATTTTACACGTATATTTTAATATAATAACAATTTTCTTTATTTATTTTTTGTTTAATTTCTTTATTAAGGTTATTTTTATTATATTTGAAAATTTCAATCGTAAATTAATACTTTTACTCCAGAAAAAGTAACCATTTCTGAAAAATTAACAAAAAATACATCAAAATGAAACTCATACAACTAATAAATTATTTATTAAATTAAAATTTACAACCGATTGAATTATTTTAGTACTTAGTAGAGTAGCCTTTATTAATTTTTATACCCTTTAAACGATTCAGGATGGATTTGACTAATTTTTTACAATAAGCTAGATCAATTTTTCCCCATTTTTTTAAAAACGCTTTTTTAAATCGTTATTAATAATAGTGCGTGTTCTAATGGTAATTTCTAAGTGATTTCATAGATTTTCAATCACACTTATATCAGGTGATTTCGGTGGTGTTTTCAGTACTTTGGGGCAGTTATATAACAACCAACTACGTGTTTTATAAGCTTTATGCTTGGGGTCGTTGTCCCGATAAAAATTAAATGTTTGTAAAATCACAAGTTTTTGAGCACTGGCTTTCGAATTTTTTCTTAACACTAGGTTTACGGACGTTTCATGTATACCTATCTTTACGGACAGGGGTCAATTTGACGTATGAACAAAATCATACATTTTCTTTAAAAAACAACTTAAAAACAACAATTATACAGTATTAACTTATAAATGAAACTATAAGATAGACATTTATATAAAATTTATAATATTTAACATTGAATAACATTACATTTATTCCGCGTATCTTTTACACATATATACTGGTAAAAAAAATATCAGTTGTTATATTCCTGCCTTGATGTAAATATGATTCGACTAACTTTAAAACTACAAAATCTATTTAAAATACTAGTATATTAAAATATATTTATATATGTAATTTTATAATTAAAGTTTTTAATTCGTATTAATTGTAATTTAAAATTATATGGTTTTTGCACTATTTTGAAACATCTTGAAAATTCGTCGGTGTTCACAGTATGTTTCATTAATGTTCGTGTTTTATTGTTTTAGTAATCCAGAGTTTTAATTATAATATCTTTATTTAAAATATGATTTAAAAAAAAACATTTCTATAAATTGATTGAAATTAATTTATTGTAAACTGTCAAGTCTTGGAAATAATACAGATATGACAATATTAATAATTTGATGTCTTAATTCAAATAGAACTATTGTACTCTAGATTAAAATGTTTTTTTTTTATAAAAGATTTTATTTATAACAAACTGATCGATGTTAATAGGTTATATCTAAGGATTTTTCTCTACACGCTCATACACATTCAACAAACATACATACGTACATATGCATACAAATTATATGCATATATATGTGTGTGCACGCACACGTATACTCTAATTATTAATATCAATTTAATTTAATAACATTTAAATTAATTCGAAGACAAAAACAAGTACATTAACTTTAGCTTAAATTCAAATAATTCATAACCAAAAATTGTCTTTTCTGAATAGTAAACAATGTAGAAATGAATTATGATTGCACATAGTCACATACAATTAGTTGAAAATAAATTACGTATTTTTTTAATACATAAGGATTTATCACGAAAACAGCTATAAATTGAACTGATAACTATTTTCATTTGTGTATATTATCTACTTGTTTTACTTGAATATGTTACAATGAAATAAAAAATTGAAAATATATTTGAAATTATTGAATATACAGATGAAAACTTCCTGTCTTTTGCAAGTTAAAATATGGATTTTGTAAATTAATTTTATATTATATAAAAGAAGCAATAAAATAAATTCGAACATACATTTTTAGTAACAAGTTTTTTCATTTCACTACCAGTTTTCGAAAATGAAATGTAAGGTTATTCTAATTGTCAATTTTAAGATCCCACTAAGTATTTTTGTCACTTAAATATGAAAGTTTTCTTTTATGTTTAGAAATAAATACGTATTATAAAACAACAAAACTATCAAAAAAATGTACAAATTTTAAAAAAAACTTACCGAAGCTCCAATCCTTCTTATTATCCCACCTTCAGTTGAAACTTACATACGTACATATGCATACAAATACACAAAAACACAAAATTTTCTAGTAAGAAATCTTAGATATTCAAATTAAATTTCCTGTAAAATTATCGTATATATTTTTTATAATATTCGTATGTGATTTTCCAAAATGGCTGTCAATATTAATTGAACTTGGGTCGTTTAAGAACTTGTCAACAGAGATTGTGAACATAGTTTCAAATTTATTTTTCTTGGGTTGGTATTATCCAAAATCGTTAAGTGGTTTCAAATTTGAATTCAGTTTGACTTCGTCAGTCTTAGAGTGTGGTGAAAATGTGTTTTGTGATTTCTGTTCTGTGATTTCTTGTGATTTGTGTTTTGTGAGCTGAAAAACTGAACGTGGGATGGATACGGAGGATTGGAGCTTCGGTAAGTTTTTTTTTAAATTTGTACATTTTTTTGATAATTTTGTTGTTTTATATTACATATTTATTTCTAAACATAAAAGAAAACTCTCATATTTGTGACAAAAAACTTAGTGGGGTTCTTAAAATTGACAATTAGTATGACCTTATATTATTACTTTTTATATTACTTTTACTTCTGAATTTTTTTTTGAATTGATTTATAAATTTGTATTTTTTAACACTTCTTTAATTTTCAATCTCATTCTATTTTTTTTCATTTTTTAAATAAACTAACTTACTTTTTTCTCCAAATTTCAATAATTTTCTTATTATCAACATTCTTCTCTAGTAGTTTTCATTTAATTTTTTTTTACACCATCCTCATTTGATATTAATAATTAGTGTAAGTGCGCTTATACGTACACACACACACACATTATATATATATATATATATATATATATATATATATATATATATATATAGTTATATGTATGTATATTTTTTTGTATATTTAATTTCGTTTAAAAATAATGTTGTTTATTTTAATTACAGATTTCCTGCTCATGTCCAAATCCAATCGAGGGATAATCTATCAAACGACGAAGAAAATAAGGCCAGATTATTTTATTTATTACAGTTAAAACTGTACACGCATCGCAAGTTCTTGTCCTCCCAAATATTTAGAATAAGTTTCATCAGAGATATCGTTTTATTTTTTCTTTATTAACTTATTTTTTTTATTAAAACGACGTCATGATGTATATGTTTATGTATATGTTTATGTATATATGTTTGTACACATTACGTTGATTCTCAATTAACGGTCTTCAATATATAAGATGTTATATTGATTGATTGTTGATTTTGTTATCAACGCACGGAGATTTCGGGGTGGATGAAGTGCTGTAAAGCAAAGTTGAAGCCCCGACTCCACCATTTTTCTACACATGATTTCCCAGCGTTAGAACAGGCTGCATTCTAGCAGTGTTAGATAGGGACGCATATATTAATCCGCTTCACGGGTTTTATATGTATGTTTCACCTTGTAGCAGGTGTAGATAGGCAGGATCTCTTCGGTGAGCGAACGATCTAGCTCCCCGAAGAAATTCTATAGCTTTTTGTCTTATTTGTTTACTAATCATTTTTTTATTTCATGATTTTCATGTTTTACTTCTACATATTTCGTCTTCGTCAACTTGGAGGAAACGTACTGCAGCTTCATCAGGGGCAATGGAACAAATAGTACCATTGTCCATAAAATCAAAACTATTTCTATAATTGAGCTTGCATATTGAAGGTGCCAATACAAGTGATAACGAGTTTTGGAATCTTGTATGTAATGTTCGTTATAATAATAATTTTGATTTTCAAGTGTCCCTTTTTGAACTTGCGTTTGCATTGTGTACAGTTTTTTAATCGCGCGCTGTTAGTGAATAAAAGAAAAAACTCGAAGATTAGTTTGAAGAAAAATGAATTATTTATACCCTTTCTTATGGATTTTTTTAATTTTATTGAATGTTTCAGATACCATGGTTGATTCAACAAGAAAGATATACTGAATTTTCGAATTCCAATCAATCAACATTTTTAATTTTATTAATTTTTATTAAATTTCAAATATTTTCAAAATTATTCATTTTTTTCAAAAACATAAAGGACTTAGTATATTTTAAAAAGCACTGTTTTTAATAATGATCATACGAGAGTTATTAAAAAAGAAATAATTGATGCAATCTTGTGTTCATAAAATTTACATCGCAGAGTGAAAGGAAGAACTTATAAAGAATATTAGTTACAAGAAAAATGAATTATTTTAATTTTTTCAATGGAATATTTTTAATTTTATTGTATGTTTCAGATACCATAGATGGTGGATAATCCAAGTAGATGGTCCTGGATTGTATACTTTTGGAATTTATTATTAACTTTCGGATTAAATTCAATTTTTCTTTCGTAATTTATTATATTTCAATTTTTCAAAATTTTTTTTAAATTTTAAAAATTATTTTTTTGATTAATTCAATTAATCTTTCGTCTACATACCTTTTTTATATTTCTTGGTATGATCATCTTGGATAAAATATGTAAGAGTGGTAATGGGAATTAAAATGTATAATAGGGTATTTTCCAAATTCATTTAAATTTAACATTTTTTAATAATATATAGATTAAATTTTTCATTATATTAATTTTATTTTGATAAATGCAAAATTATCTTATATTACTTTTTGAATTCGATAAAATTCCAATTCAAATATTACACACATACATACAACACACACTAAACTTACCCATACACATGTTAATAGTTTTACTAGTATAACTAGTAAAACTATTAAAGAAAATGGTAGATGCCGAAAAATAAAACGAAATTTTATAATCTCCTATTTAAAAAGAATTATTTTCTGATGAGATGTAAAAATTTCGTTTCCGAAATTTTCCGAGAATTAGCGAAGTACAAATTTTAACGACGAGAGTAGGGGGAGGAGAGCCCCCTGATGAAAAAACAAATCGTTCTAAAATTAGAGTACAGAAGCAAAACATATAATAGATCCACAATAATCAAAAGAATGGAAGAATTAATAGAAAAAAATATCTAGAACAAAAAAAGGAAGACAGTACCAAACATTCCATAAGTTTCTAATAAACGTTTCAAATGCAATCATAAATCTGAAAAAATATTGAACTGACTAAGAAATTTACAAATTACAGAAGAAAATATGAAAAAAGTATTGGCTGATATCTTCACTCGATATTTTAGAAAAAAGAAAAATACTAATTGAATGGAATGAAACTACATTAGTTCTTTTTTACAAAAAAGGGACAAGGAAAACTTGAAAAACCATCGATCGATTAGTTTACTTTCGACGATGTATAAAATTTTCGAACAATCATTTCAAAGCGATTACAAAATCAACTGAATTTTTCATACGCACCATAACAAGCAGAATTTCGAAGTGGATTAGGATAGTAAGAGGGTTAGGATAATAAATAACATTATTTTCTCAGCAATTCCAAATAAACTTGAAGAAACAATAGAGAAATTTGATAAAGAGTTAAAAAATATGTCTTATGGCAAACCTCAACAAAACAACTTATTATGATCATACTTTTATTAATTTTCGATATTTTTTTATTTGTTACAGATATACGAAGACATTCCAAATTTTCTTTGTTATTCGATCAATAAAAAAATCGTCAAAGGAATCATTGTATGAAAATATTATCACAGCGTGATTAAAGCTCATTTTTCAAATAATTAGAAGATGCAAATTTCAATAAGAAATCATTGGAAAAATTCATAATGTTTTAATAATTAATTCTATTAATATAAATTTTGACTGTTTCAGGAAACATGAATATTTTCCCAATAAATTACAAAAACTCAAAAGTAATTGTCAAAAGTTAACACGTGAAAACAAGTAAAACAACTTTTGGTTTCAAATAATATTTAATGGCTAAAAGTGGAATAATAAAAATTATTTCTACAGATATACCTAATTAAGAAAAATCAGTTTACGAAAAAAGATTAAAAGAAAAAACATAAAGGAAAAGAATAACTTTGAATGTTGACAAAGGAAATTAAGTATTTTGTGGTAATATTTTTTGATTTTCAGCTTAATGTATTTGTTTTATTTCAGCTCTTAATATTTTCTTAATTTCAGAATAATAAAAATAAGAAGTAAGATAATTCAGCTAATATTTTTTAAGTAACTATTAATTTTCTATTCTTTAAGTCTTACTTGTTGCCTCATTTATTTCTTTGTCTGTTTTTTGATTTTTAGCTTAACTTATTTCATATAATTTTGATTTTTAGCACATTACTTTATTTGATTTACATGATATTGTTTTACTTTATTTTCTGCATATTACTTTATTTAAATTTTATGATATTTGATTTTTAGTATAATTTCTGATTTCTGTTTTAATTTTGATTTCTGTTTTAATTTTTTTCTTATCCTATTTTATTTTATTTTCAGCCTAATTAATTTTATTTTGATTTTTAGCTCATTGATTTATATGATATTATTTTACTTTATTTTTTGCATATCATTTTATTTAAATTGTAAGATATTATTTGATTTGATTTTTAGCATAATTTCTGATTTATGTTTTAATTTTGATTTCTATTTTAATTTTTTTCTTATCTTATTTTATTTTCAGCCTAATTAATTTTATTTTGATTTTTAGCTCATTGATTTATATGATATTATTTTACTTTATTTTCTGCATATTATTTTATTTAAACTGTAAGATATTATTTGATTTGATTTTTAGCAAAATTTCTGATTTGTTTTAATTTTTTTCTTATTTTATTTTGAGCCTAATTTATTTTATTTTAATTTTTAGTTCATTGATTTATATAATATTATTTGATTTTCTGCATATTATTTTCTTTCAATTGTATATTACTTGATTTGATTTTCAGCATTATTTATTGTAATTTTCTATACATTGTTTTATTTTATTTTTAACATTATTTGCGATTTATATTTTCATGTTTTTTGTAATCTTTGATTTTCTTTTTTGATATTGTTTTCTTATGTTTTGTTCTATATATTTTGTCTTTCTTATATTCATATTCGCGTTTTTTAATATTTTTTTCAATGTAATAATCTGTTTATATATTTTATTTTTGTATGCCATTTACAGATTTTGTTAAATTTATGAATATATATACAATTAAATATCAATAAAATTAAATGTCAAAGGATGTGAAATAAAAAGAAACAAATATGAAACAACAAAATTAAACTGATTAGATAAGATTTTCAAAATATAATTGAATAATGATATGGACCAAATGAAAGCAAATTTTTACTATGGATCAAAAGTAACGAAAGGATTATATGAAATACAAAACTTTTTCTCTCTCTCTCTTTCCTATATATATATATATATATATATATATATATATATATATATATATATTTGTGTGTGTGTGTGTGTGTGTGTATGTTTTCATTATTTATAAATTGTTTGTTGCAGATTTTTTTAAATATTAGCATCATTAAGAACTTTTTAAAACTATAAATGAATATATGATTTATAATCAGATGAATATAAATTTATCAAGCAATATTCAGAATAAGTTTACTTCAAGGAATAAATATTAAAATTTGGACAATTAAGATAATTGTGGATTAAATACTTCTCAATGGAATAAATAATATATAAATTAAAAAATCCAGGTGCTTGTCATTGGAATATTGGGTTAAAATTATTAAGTGATCAGGGATATATATTTTTTTTTACTTAGCTAGCTTAGAATTTAGCTTTTTGTTTATTGCATGTACATATTTTTAGAATTAGTTTTGTTTTTAATTCAGTAATATTACTTATTTTTTTTAGGGCCTTCTACATGTCTGCAACCTCAACGTGGTGTAGAAGTGGCAACGTACATGAAATATCATTTATAAAAATAATGAAGGAAATAAAACTAATCAGTAATTATAAATTGAACAATTTAATAAAATCTCGTCATTTGATAGTATATTTCCTTTAAAAGAAATTACATATTTATTTATTACTTTTTAAATTCAAAATTCTATCCTTAACATTTAATATAAACATTTTATGTACGGCTAATGCAGACTTATTTACATATTTCTAGGTATATTATAAAGTTTGTTACACTAATATGCGTATTGAATTTATATTTTTGAGGTATCAAAGCCAAGCTGTAAAAAAAAATAACTGTCAAAAATACTGAACTCTAATTCCACAAAAAATAAGAATCGAAGGTTTTTGTAATGTACATTTTTTAATTGGTATGAATATAAAATAATAAAAAAATAATTGAAATTAGTTGCATGATGTTATTTGATATATAATTTAATTAATTTAGTATAAAATGTAAAAGCTTATTATTTTATAATAAACTGATCTTTTTGAAATGATTTTTTTAGTTTTTTATACATCTATTCTAATTTCCTCGTACTTAATCATAAACACCAAATTTTATGATTCATATATTCCACTGGAAGAGCTCTGAAATTAATTCATTTCCATTATTTGTTTTAATACAGTGTCAAATTCATTTCATCAAAAATCAAGTCAATAAATACCCACAATATTTAATAAAAATGTTTGATAATTGCTGATTATTTACTTTATTTGCGAATATGCATTTCGTCAGCCAGTCGTTATTGTTAGAAAACTGCGTTATAAAATCTAGATTTTATAATAAATCTATGTCGATGACGGTATATCCATTGAAAGAGAAACATAAATGATTATTGAACAATTTTATGAAAAATTGTGATGTTGAGATGAGTGATTTATTTATGCCAATTTGTTTCTTCTAAAACTTTTAAATATGAAATAAAAAATTTATGATGAATTTAATGTTAAACATAAAAAAATATACAAGAGATGACTAAATAACAAACAATTAAAAAAATAAGGTCACAAATAAAGTCAAATAAAACAATCCATTTTCATTTTAAAGAAAGTAAATGAAATAATTTTCACTTTAAATAATTAATTGTTGAAAATGTGTACACTGTAAAATTTGAAGATAAATAACAAACAAAATGACTATAAATCTAAGATTAATTAAAAATCAATGGACTGATGATTTTATTTTTTTTGATGTTTTAAGAAAGAATAGGAAACTGAATCATAGAAACGATTATTTCTTCAAACAAATAATGAGTCCAAACATTGTATTCAAATTGTAAGGGGACGGTTGTTATTTATTATTAACAAATATTGCACACTGTTCTTCAATTCTCATATCATAATTCTATTAAAAGTTTGAGAAATTCTAAAAAAAATAATGTTCACCTATTAACATATAACAAATAAACTGACTGAAAAATTTAGATAAAATAACTTTAACAAAAATATTTCTAAATAGGAAAACTTGGAATAAAAATGTTTACCAGTTATCAGTGCAGTTACATTTTTTCAGGTCAAATACTAGTTTTTCTCTTAAAAAATTCAAATAAATTATATTTGCTTTCATCCGTAAATAAAACATCTTTCCAATAATCAAAATTCTTATTAACATGTTCCCAAACGAAGCTTAACCTTTTGTTACGATTAGCTAGATTTATAAAATTTTTCTTCCTGGAAATATGAGAATGAAACCCATTTTTATTTACTATATTACAAATTTTTTTGGGGCTTGATTTTTTATTTACATACTTTTTAACTTCTAAAGTCAATTTGGGCGCGCTAATTTTCGAATTTTCTTTAATTTTTCGTAGAATCCAATGCTCGTCATGGTCATTAAAAATTTTGTGGAGACTCTTTTTGACTTTATTGTCAACACTTTGACCATTTTTTAATATTTTAATTACAGATTGTATTGTAGTGTGGTTTTTATTAACTATTTTCCCAATTTCCCGTAGAGTTTTTCCATTTTTGTAATTAAAAATCATTAGCTTTCGCTCGTCCGTCGATGATTGTCCCTTTTGTGTACTCAAAGTGAAAATCCAACTTATATTTTTTACAAAATGATTATAAACGATTTAACAATAGTTTTTTTTATAACCAATGTGACCAAACACATATTTGAAGAGTATACTTTCTTAACACAGCAGTTTTCAAGCGAGAATAATTCGTTGTATGAGTTTCATTTTGATGTATTTTTTGTTCATTTTTTTCAGAAATTAATACTTTTTCTGGAGTAAAAGTATTAATTTACGATTGAAATTTTCAAATATAATAAAAATAACCTTAATAAAGAAATTAAGCAAAAATAAATAAAGAAAATTGTTATTATATTAAAATATATGTGTAAAATTATTGGAAACATAACTCTGTATGAGTTTCACTTTGACCCACTGTATATATACAGAATTGAAATATTGTATATGATTTAATATATAAATCATACTAATCTTTTTTATACCTTATAAAGAACTTGTTTTATTAAATTTGTGTACTATATATATTTTTTAAAGTTATATCTTTTACTAGCTGTTTAAAAAACCTAGACTCTTTTCAAAATTTATATTGTCATTTTAAACATTTTTCTAACATAATTTCACACAAAAAGGTATAATATAGATTATCTCAAATATACAGAACATTTCAACAAGTACACTGTAATTAAACAGTATTGATGACTGTAAACAAGAATTATTCGTGAATCATGTCTTATCACGTTTAATATATTTCTTTTATATATGTTAGTTAATCGGTTCGGTATGTATTGTATTAGAAAAAAATAGAATATATACAAGTGATTAATATCAACTGCAAGATATTTATATATCGCTCTTTATTTAAGAAAATTATGACTATTTTTTGCTTTATGAGAAGAAAATTACAGAGATAATTTATGTTAGCGCCATTTATATGGTGTAAGAATATTAGGTAATGTATTCAAATGTAAAGAATATTTTAATTAAAAGTACGTTTTAATTCGGCTCTTCGACATTTTTTTGTATATAAAATATTATTTAGTGATATTAATAAACAATATTTAAAATAATTAGTGTTACAATTTACTTCATAAGTGTAATTATCATTTTATTAGTTATTGACAGTTTGAATTTAGTTTGACAGTTTTAAACTTTTTAAAGGTTAGTTATTGTCATTCTTTAGATAAAATTTCAAATTTTTATTTAAAAAAAATTGTTGAATTGCTTGTTGTGATTATTTCAATTTTTTTAAAAAGTAACGAAATGTGTGTTTGTGTGTAATGTGTCCAGGATGAATTAAAAGCAAGTTAAAATTTTAACTGGTAAGTTTTTTATTGTTGAATTTTCTCTCTCTTTATATATATATATATATATTTATATATATGATTTTTTCTTGAAAAGAATATGTACATAGCAAATAAAATAACTGAGTCAAATTGAGAATTTTTTATATTCAGGATTTTGTATATTTAATATAAAGGTCACTAATTTCTCCATGATACGTTAGTACAGATATTATTGTGCTGAATAAATATTTAAATTCAATGGTTCGTTTCAGGTATTGATTTATTGACTCTAATTTGTATCGAGTTATATGTAAACTTTAATTTACGTGCATAAAAGTAATTAATTCGTTAATAAAAATGACTTTTTGAAATATATAATAAATTGTTGTCTATTTTTATAAATAGGTTATCCAAATGTGACGCCTAGATTTGTGTTTGATTAAAAAGGAACATGTGTATAGTTTTTTTTTTTTTTAATCAAACACAAATCTAGGCATCCCATTTGGATGACCCTATATATTTTTATGATATTGTTATTTTTGAACGTAGACAGCGAAGTTTAACCAATAATTAGTTACTTTGATAAAAGAAAAAGATGATGATAATTTAGTTGTGAAAATCTTAGATATATACCTTGCATTTTTTATAGTTGCACCTGTATATAGTTGTATATGTATACAGTATGAGAAAATATTTTTTTTATTTAGAAAGGTATTAAGATGATTAAAAGTAATAAGGTTTCAATTAAATAAAATCCATCAATTTAAAATTACTCAAAATATATTTACATGTAAATCACATGTGCTGAATCATAAAATATTTTATATAACGTGGAAATATACATCAATATTATTTACACAAAAGAAACTATTTTATATATATATATAATAATAATTTGTTCAATTATTAAATAAGTATTACATCTAAGCGTTTTCATACAATGTAATGGCAGACATTTTATGGAACAGTAAAAAAATATTGTACATAATATTATCTTATAACTATTTACAATTTTTTCATTGAATTTTCGTATAATCTGAACAGCGTTTTGTATTGTTTAGAACTTGAGATAAGTAAATTATCTTTTTAAAAAATTAACAAAAAAATGTTTAACAAAAAATTATCTTCTATAAGAATAACAGAACAGTAGGTAGCAAAAATATCTCATATTTTTTTTATAGTAAATAAACGTTAAATATTTTTTTCAAAGTGTTTAATAAAAACATTTTATTTATAACATTTTGTGTATTATTTAAATAATTCATATATATATATATATATATATATATATATATATATATATACATTTTTCATTATAGACCATCAATAAAATTGATGAATAATAAATATATTAATAATTGCTTGTATAACCCTTTGTAGAGAATTGATAAAATGTTGAGAAAAACAAATTACATAAATCAAAATAAATAAAGATATTTCCAAATACAATTTTATCACAAATTGAAATTTTTATATTTGTAATTTTTATTTCTATAAAGGAGTATCAAGCTATTATTTTACGAAAAATCTTTTTAGTAATATTCACTATTTAAAAATTACATTTGCAGATAAAAAAGAATATTTTCACGTACACATAATTAATAAAGTAATAATAATATTGATATGATTAATTAAAATATTGAAATGCTTAATTATTTCGATTATTATATTAAAACAGATATAATTTCTTTCATAAAAACATCTTAATTTTTAATATAACCAATTCATTTTTATTAAAACCATTTTGAATTATGTAGGTTAGTAAAAAATATGTTTTTACGAAAAATATATTTTAATTATATTATTAAATGCATTTCAATTATAGAAATTAAATCATACTTAATATTTGAATTGTAACAATAACAGTAATAAAAAATGATTAGTAATGTTTTGTTAGTAACTATTTCATTATAAATCATTTACATTTAATTTTATTGAATAAAAATTTAAAAAATCATTAAAAATATTCATATTTAATTAAATTTTCTTTTTATTCAGATTCATTTAAAATTTTTGAAATATTAATAAGAAATAAATATATATTTTTTTAATATTTAAATGAACATTTTTTTGTAATATAATTAAATTTCTTAATATATATATATATATATATATATATATATATATATATATATATATATGTATATTCTTAAGTAGTATAAACAGAAAAATAAATAAATAAAATTGTGAATTTATTTTCAAATTGATTTGATTTGATATTTGTAATATTTCATTTATGTTATTTTTTCTGTTTATTATATTGTTATCAAATAAATAAAAAAAATAGTAAAGTGTATTTTTTGAATTTATATTATGTTTAATTATAAATTTTCACTTGCTGTTAGATGGTTATATTTGGTATTAACAAATTAAAAATATTCATATGTTTTATCAACAAATAAATAAGTTTCACTAGTTTTTTTTAAAAATAATTATGTGTTTCAATGTATTCATATAATTTTCAAGTCAATATTACTAAATAGATTTAGTAAAATTCACTTTCTTAATAACTACACTTTGTATTTAAAATAAATAACAGAATACAAAATAACGGAATTTTTAAAAAAGAAAAAAATTAATTAAAGACATCTATCCCAGAAAAAGATTTCAAAATGAACAAAATTATTGCTACCTCTTTTGAAAATACTTGATATAAATAATGTCCTTTGGTTACGGATAAAAAATTGATTAAAACTAGTATTGAGGCGAGTCACTATCTGCTCGTATTTGTTTTGTATGTACATCATCGTAGGCAATTGTGAAGACACTTTTTTTCTCCGTTATTTGCGGTCTTTTCATAGCACCGTGCAATAACGTATTCATCGCAATCCCTGAATCATTCTCATCTTCCAAACCGACTATTTTTAACAGCGGTTCTCCGCTTTGTTTTGTATCACTTTCTGGTACAGCTTGAGATGATTGAACGTTGTCACTATCTTGCGGTTTTAATTTAATCGATGAAGGATCTACATTTCCATTTTTAATTGGCTGAGTAGCTCGTTGTTGTGTCAAATACATCCCGGCCTGTTGTAAGTTTTGTTCTTGGATGTTGTTTAGTTGTTCGATATTAGCGAAATGTGCTATCTGATCATTAAAAGGTTGAGGTTGTTGTATTGGATACGTATAAAGCGTTTGACCGTTCGTTAAATGAACAGGTTGTTGATACAAATGTTGGGGAATCTGAGCAGGTTGCGCGTACTGAATTGGAGGATATGGATAAGTGTGTTCGTATCTATGTTCAGAATGTTGAAGTAAAGGCCGTACTACTGATCCTTGAGGTTCTGTTGAAACAGATACGCTTTGTTGTACTTGTTCTTTGAGCAAAGAACTCTGCTTCGCTTGTAATTGTTCTATTTCTTCTTTGGTAGCTGCAGAAACTTTAGACGACTTAACTTTTTCAACCGCCTCTGATGCTTTTGTTTTTTTCGTTTCATCTATTTTTTTATTACTCTTCGTAGGCTCTTTCTTCACTTTACTGGAAGACTTATCATCCGTTTCTGGTGCATTCTTATCCCGTTCTTTTTTATTTTTGTACCATTGCATGTATCTTGGAGTACTTTTTGATACATCTACTTTTTTATCTTCGAATTTCTTTTTTGCAATAGGACTCTTCTTAGGTTTCATTGAAGGAGTAGTACTTGATTTTTTAATATCCAATTCTACCGCTTTACGAATAATCTGTTCAGATGCAGACTTCCGGATATTCCCATCATCAGTAACTGGACTCAAATGTTCTACACTTTTACTATCATACTCACTCGTTTCTCTTGCTTCAGTCGACGAACCTTGTCTAGAAAATATTAAGTTTCGTTTATCTTTTTTTAGAGCTTGTCGATGTTCAGATCTATCAGTTTCTATATGACCAATAGATTCTAAACTGTCATCCGAAAAAACTTCTCTAAATCTACCTACTTTTGCAGTGTAAATATCTCCATCGTTACTTTCTTGATCACTATCGTAATATTCTAACATAGCGTCTTGTTTCTTAAGTTTCGTTAATTTATGTCTATCGACTGAAATACTTGGAGTTAAAGACCCTGATATTTCAATGAGTACTTCTTTTCTTAAAGCAGATCTTTCTCGTTTTTCGTCTTCCTGTTTTAATCGTTCTTTGTCCCCTTTTACAATTTGTTGCTCGTTTTTCTTTCTCCTCAATAGACTTGTTCGAGTTTCTCCATAATTCTTTTTATAATTGTCAACTTTATGACTAGGAGCTTGTTTCTCTTGAGTTTCGATCGGACTTTCTGATTCTTCAATAATTGGTGTTTTAATTTTTCTTTGAACTTCGGCGACGGCTCGAGCTATTCTTTTTGATCTATGATCTGAAGACTTACGTTTCTTGTGCCGTTTTCGTTTCACCCACTTTAAGTTATCATCACTGTTACCGATAATATAGATATCGTAATCGTCATCTTCTGAAAACGAATCATCGTTATCACTTCTAGTTTTCCTCCTTGCTGGCCTCAAGTCATTTAAATCAGTCTGTGTTTCTGCATTGCAATCAGTTTGCGTACTTATCACTGAATGTCCAGGTAAACTTTGTGTTTCCAATTTAATTTCATGTCTGAGGAGTGCATCCTGTTTCTCTTGTAATTTTTCCTTTTCTAATAAAATTTGTCGTAACAGTTCATTTTGATGACGAAGTGAAGATTCCAGTAATTCTTGATTTATATATCCTCTACTCGATGTATTCCTACGTGTATGACTTTGTACTGGAGTGTTCGTTATAATAGTACCAGATTCGGTATCTTTTTGATTATTTAAGTTTGATGCCATTTCTGCTTGCATTTCTGCTTGCTGTCTTAAATCGCTTTGCATTATGACACTCTGTGCATCTGATCTTTGCGCATCTACATTCATAGCAGGTCTTGTCTGTATAAACTCCTGTTGAACCTGATTAGGATGTAGAACGTGTTGTTGGTCTATAAATCTACGCATGAGGATCTCTTTTCCGCCATCTAACATTATATATTGAGGTTGTGATGTTGTGAGTAATGTAACAGGTCCACCTTGTTGCTGTTGATTGTTAAGCGCCTGTGTAATTTCTTCAGCTCTACCGCGTGTTACTAATCTTAAAATCTCTGTGTTCCCATCACGGATAAAAAACTGGTCTCTTCCAACATTAATCGTTTGTTCTTCATCGTCTAAATGAGCTCTTTGACGTTGAAAACTTCTTCGTAAACTATTTCTATATTCCGTATCACTCCCTCTTTCAATTTCATGCCGTTTAAGAGATTCCGCATCTACATCTTCAATATGATTCGGATGCTTTGTGTCTATCTGATGTAATTTATTAATACTAGCATAGTCATTGTTCATATCTTCTAAATAAATATCTCTGTCCAAGTGTCTATTTTTCTTTTGCCATTCTTTTGAATAGATAATATTAGGACCGTCTCTTAAACGCATCGTCGCTTTGTCATCATGTGTACGGATCTCTTTTAATGACCCGTTTTCATATCCATTCATATACAGCGAAACTGTATCTTTATTGTTTTTCTGGTTACGACGATTGAATTGCCAATGTGTGGACTTAGTTCGTCGTTCAGCAATATCGGCACTCCAAGCTTCTTTACGTGTAGCATGTGCTCGCCAGTCGACTGCTTGGACGCTCTTGTTTTCAAATCCTGGTCCTTTTTCTTTGTGGAGTTCTGTATGGACGAGATGTGTTTCCTCTGGGATTGATTTTGTTCGGATTGTACGTTTACTTGCAGGTATATAAAGAGGACAGCCTTCACATAAACAGCAAAGTATGAGTAGAAGTAGAGCTATCAGGATGGTTATCAGTAATAGAACAAGGATCCACATAAGAGTGCTACTCTCTGCTCGATATTCTCGCTGAAAAAATGACGTCTCATTAAGCCACTACTTCAAACATGTTTTTGTATTCAAGTGCTCAACAATTGCTCATTATTTCCTTTGTTAATAAATTTTGTGGTGGTTGGGACAGTGAATTTATTTAAGAAAGTGAATTTAGTTACAGTATTAAATTATAAATAATATGTGTGTACGTGTGGAAAATACTTGGTGTATTTTAATGTTTTTTATTTTAAAAAAAAATATTGTGCAGAAAAATTGCGAATGTGAAAAAAATTACCATTGATGTTCCTGTTTCATGACTGCTAACTACATTATTTACTGCATATGTATTGTTGAGTTTATGTTGAATATTTGTTACATCTACGACTGAATTTGTGTTATATAACACACTTGCGATGACAACACTCCTGAAAATACAAAAATGTTATAAGAAATGAAAACAAATTTTTATATCATTTTTATGTTTTCTACTAAAATAAGTTTTTATAAATTGAAGGTCTATTTGTATCTCAGTCAAAATTTAATTTTAATAAACTCTTCAAATTACAAAAATATAATAAAGGGTTTTTTTTAAAAAAAAATCATGTACTTAATGTTGTAACAATACAACAAAACATTTTCATTAATATATTTGATTTAAAACAATTTTATAATTTTGAAATGAGTAAAATCAGTTTATGAATTTTAATATTAAAATAATTGTTAATTTTAATTGTTTAATAAAATAATATTTGGCTATTTTGAAATTAATATAAAACATTAGATAAATGATAATATTTTTGACAATATATTCTAGATAATAAACGATTCCCTACTCACTTATCATCGCTTGAAAGACCGTGGGTGACATCCGTAGCACCAACTTCTTTTCCATCGTATGGATATACTTCTTGAACTTGTACTCTTCCTCCTGTTAATGCTGCAAGCATTTCTTCTGTTTTTTTCCTATCGGGATTTTTACCAGGTACAACAAATATCATTGTACGAGCTTTAGATTCCGGTGGATAAACCCTTATTTCGCATGTGGACGAAAGATGCGGTATACCTAAATCATAAGCCCTGGCCGTTAAAACAAATACATCAGAGTTACTTTGCCCATTATTCGTTTGCCTAATCTTTCTGAAATTATCATCTCCTAATTCCTCGTCGATTTTAATAGTGGTATTTTTTCCATGTTCAAGAGTATTATTATTTGTGTTAATATTACTTTTAATTGTTGTATTTTCAATTGATTCTAATTTTGTATCTCTCCTTCGTCTCGAATTTCTCATCAATGGTTTTACTAAAGTTAATTCACCAGTAATAGAATTTAAAGCGAATTTATTTTCGTAATTTCCATATATGATTTCATATCTAACCATATTATTTGGTTCTTCTGAATCTAAATCAACAGCATGGATGATTGCAGGGCTTGTGAAATTTCTTAAATCAGGAGATAAGATAAATTCGTATAGAGTTTTATCGAATACTGGCGCTACGTCATTGACATCAGTGAGTTTGATAAGCAATGGTACTGTTGCTCGATTCCCAGATCCATCTTCATCACGAGCTTCTATATATAAATGGTATTCTGCTAATTGTTCTCTATCGAATCCATGATTATCAGTAGCAACAATTATGACACCCGTTAATGGATCCAAGTTCAATGATGTATTCAGATATCCGAATATTTGCGTATATCTAATTTTACCAAATAGTCCAGTATCTATATCTTCAGCTGTGACTTGAGTGACTCGAGTGCCAGCTGTCATGTTTTCAGGTAATTGTACTTCATATTTGTCTTTTAAAAATACTGGCGAATTATCATTGATGTCGTTGATGAAGACTGTTACGTCAACGCTGGAAGATAGATTGGATGCAGGGCCTAGTTCTTGAGCAAGTATCTAAAAAAAACATATAATATTTAATTATATGAAGCTCATTAGTCGAATTAAACACAATAGTAACTTATTTATAACTGGAAAAATTGTAACATTTAAGCATAAGGAAAGCTGTTTTTTACCTTAAAGTTAACAGATTGTCGTTCTTCAAAATCCAGTAACGAATTATCACGTACTTTAATAATAAAATTAGCTTTTCTTTCACCGACATTTGGACTAATTTCAAACGTTCCATTGTTATTTTCTAAAGATAATGAAAACACTCCATTCTTTCCCATGTCATCGTCACTGACTTCCGGAATGTAAGGGTCGGAAAAAATTAACGCCGTGCCTTGTGGTGCATTCTCATCGATTCGAGTTATATAACTAATGAAATAAAACGCAAATAGAAACTAAATATCGTGAAAATATATTTGTTAAAATTTTAATATTATACTATTAAGTCTGTGAATAAATAAATAAGAAGACTAACAACTTACTTATCGTTTTCGAAATATGGGGGCTGATTTCCACGTTCACCTAAAATTAATGCTACTTGTACCGTTGACGACTGTGCAGGAGGTTCGTCACGGTTCGTTTTTACTTCTTCAGCAACTACGGTTAAAATAATTGGTACTCCTGGATGAGAAATGGCAGTGATTTCATCTAGAGGACGCGCTAGTGTAATTGTACCTAGAAGTACATTATTATTTAGTGAGATGTAAAAAATAATAAATATTTTTTTATAAATGCATAATTGGTTGTCTTAATATTTATTTTAAATTTTATAGAATATATAATATATTGCATGAAATAGACATTGTATATATTACAAAATCATCTTTTTTAGATAAAAAAATGAAATTTTATTAAATAATTAAATTAATAATATACAAGTATTATAATAAAATAATTTTCTGTAAAATATTTTAGTGTAATAACATTATAATAAACTTTATTTTAATAACGATAGAAAAAAATCATGAATTTAGGGAACAAATCATGTTTTAATTAGATTTTAATTTCATTAAATAATTCAATGATAAATATGTAGTAAATATCAACAAAAATGATAATTATCATATATTTTGGTTTAAAATAGTGTTGAAATGTTAAATTATTTTCAAGATATAATTTTAAAGAACTTTTATTCCTGTGTACATATTTAGCAAAAATGAGCATATATATATATATATATATATATATATATATATATATATATATTTGATAAAATATGTACATATATTCATATGTATATATAACCTGCTTGAAACTTTTAAGTATATATTTCTTGGTTCTTATACCCACGCAGATAGTTACAAAGTACTTTACATCATTTTTCAACGCGAATCCATTTAATGCATGGTATAAATTCGCTACAGTCAATGTAATGTCTAGTTATAGAGACAGGAGACGCTTTGGAAATAAAACAATGGATAGGATTTTTTTACGAATCGTTCTCGTTGTTACTGAAAAAGAAGTATAACTAATTCGACATTCGTTCAGATTCGTCTCGTTCAAAAATCTCTATAGACCTGTATTCATTTTTAATGGCCGTTTTTCTCTTATTAGATACACTGTATGAATTATGCTTTTTTATTTGAATTCTGCATTCGTCAATACGTGGGATAAACTGTTGAATTATTCACGATTATACGTTTTTAAATTCGGTTGTTTCGGCGAATATTTTTTTATGAGTTTTGTATCTTGTTATCAATCAATATTGATAGCTTTGGAATAAATTTGAAGTTGAATATTAAGTATTAAACTTTTGGAATAAAATTCGTATAACAGAAATATTTCTATAAAAGTATTTTGTATTTTTTTTTTTGATATTTATATGTGAGTTTATTTTTAATACACACACATGTATATATATATTTGAATTTTTTAAAAACATATTTATTATATCATTTTTGTGATTCATTGTCAGTAAATTAGATAATAATTTTTTTTTGTAAAAACAATATTTGAATATTATTTATAAAAAAATAACAGAAATAAATGTTCAATATTTTATAATTTATTAAATGTAATCTTTATTCATTTCGTAAGCTACTAAATGTATTTACATTTAAGCCCTTGTCTATTTTCTGAATGATTATATATCATACTTTAGTAATAACCATTTTATTAATTTTCTTAAAAAATACTCACCGTCTACTTCAGACACGTTAAAAAAAGGTGTGAATGGATTTCCTTCAGAGACGAGACCGTATCGTATTTGACGTGGATTTCCTTTATCACCGTCTTCCGCACGTACACGAACCACTACATCACCCGGAACCAGAGTGTTTTCCAATTTAGTGACGGGTGGTGCAAGTGTCCATACTGGAGCTACGTCTTGTACATCGTTAACGACGACAACTATTTGAATACCAGCGATATTGCGTGTATCCTGTGTTCGTTCTATGTACGGATCCTATAAAAATTGAATTAGTTGTAGGACAAATAATTTATATTTATGTAAATGTTATTTAAAAATTAGGAAATTTCAATTCAAAATGTTTGCAGCTATTTTTTAAAAAATATTGTTTTGATTTATAAGAAGTAGTTTGAAGACACACGGTCTAGAGAATGTTAAGCAAGAAATAAGTTTCCAGTTGAATTATAAGAACTATTACTATAATTTTTATTGCTCTGTGCGGTCGTGCATCATTATATTACAACACAATGTTATCTTTTCTTGTTAATTGCGGTTATTTCTTAAGATTTTCTTCTTTTCGCTAATAAAGTTGTTAATAACACTTTTGTTAACAATTAAAACAAATTAGATAATTTGGTTTAAAATATCATTCCTTAAATCACACATTTAAATTTACTTACGTTTGCTAAAATTGTTAAATGAAACATTGATTGTTTTTCGAAATCCAATGGCCCCAATAAAAAAATTGTACCCTCTGTCGTTTCTGGACTTATAGCTCGTTGACGAATAGCGAATAGCGGCGATCCCTTTAAAAATAATTATTAAATTATCAAATATATTAATAATTTTATTTTTATACATAGGACAATTATTTAAGAATGTTAGAAAATAAAAATGATAATTTTTTGTATCAAATTAATGGTTGCTATTTAGATAATAATTATGAAAAACGTTATTAAAATTTATTAATAATATAAAAAATATAATAAAATGTTTGTCAACAATTTGTTTATAATAAAATGAATTCTATAAGAAATAAAATGATTAATTTAGATTGTTATAAAAATAACTGATCGAATTCGGTTAAAAATATTTTTATGAATTCATTTCAGAAACATTTTTAAATCTTGGTATCGAACTCTAATCAGAGGCAACGGATCTTTATTCGAAACCTATATTTAATATAATATCTTTGTATCATATACCGTGAGATTGAATTTATACATCAGTACAGGTATTTGATACAGAAACACGATACGAAGTGAACCGAAACGAAAGAAATCCAATATAGTAAAATCATTACTTACCCATAATTCCAGATAAACGGGTTTCGTCACTGACGGATTCTTTCGGGCAACCACAAATCCTAGTTCAGTGCCACGTTTTGCGTCCTTGAAAAAAATGATTTAAATAAATAAAGGTTCAAAAATTAAATATGTACTTTTGTAAAACTCCTGACAATATAGTGACTATTATAAATAACAGACTTTTCTCTACAAAATAACATTGTTTTGACTCCTATCTTCATATTGCTTTATTTAATTTAAGAGAATAATTTGTATTTTTCCATTCTAGAATCTCTAACTAGTTCTAATAAAAAAGAAATTATTATATTCGTATGAAAGTGCAAGCATTGATATTATATTTCTAACAATTTGAATAAAGAAATCATCTTCTTCGATGTACCATGGCACTGTTATATAAACATTATCACTACATTACTAATGATGTGTTGAAATAAATCGTAGTGTTAAAACAACACGGCACAATGGCAGGTACAAGACAGTCACTGGTATAAAACAATGTTCTTTTACATATATATTTAATGAGTGAAATTGGAGAACACACAAGTATGGTACGCACTTCTGTTCTGTTGTACAAACACATCCTAACAATGAGTAATTATAATCAGTTGTAGAGTGGTAATTGAATAAATATACAGCATTCCAATAAAGATAAATATTTGAATAAATACACATGGATAATTAAATGTCGTTAACCTCTCGTTATTTCAATAACTAGTCGGTAAATGGACATGCAAATCAGTAGACAAATAATATGAAAATAAAGAATTAATAAAAGTAATCGAGTTAGAAACGAATATTACACAACCACACACAAAATATTTTACTCGCAAAAAAAATCCATATTTATATATAAATTTTATCGAAAATTTTCATAAGATATACATTAGAATTTTAATTGTAAAAAATCTAATTTTATTCAAGAAAAATTTTAAAAAAATTTTTATTTTCTAAAACTGTAAATGTTTAGAAAAACTCAGTTATTAAAGGATGATAAGTATGTTTTTACAGTCAACTTATAATATCATCGACAAAAAATGATTTTTGAAAACTTTAATTTTTCGTCAATTTTTCCATACGATAGGTCATGGTTTTTTTGAGGTCAAAAGTATCGAATTTCTGGAAAGTTAAAAACTAATGACTTTTTCTCTATAAATCGATAATTTAGATTTAAAATAGTCTTTTTACATGAAAATTAAATCAATATACTCAAAAAAAATTATTTTAGTCTGAAAAGTCAATTTTTGAGTGATTTTTCATTATTTTTCCAAAGCCTTAAACTTGAAATATGAACTCTCAACTTTATTAATTGCATAATTTAATAACTATATTATTGTTCTTACTATATATATGTACATATCAGTGAAAAAAATTCACATGAGATTTTTTTAAAACTACAATATTATTAATAAAATATAATATTATTTAAAGAATATGAATTGTGAGAGTTAAAAGTATTATTTTTTTTAATATAAGTAAATTTGGATTATAACAATCGTTTATAAATTTAATATACCTGTTTTATTTTTTTTATAAACATATTTGATATTTTTAAAACCGAAAGAAGTACGTAAGCTGTACATATTTTTATGATACAAGTATTGTAGTTTCATCTACTTCTTTATATAAAAATAACTAATACAGATTTTTTTACTGATATAAAAAAATAAAACTCGTTTAAAATAAAAAATGCGTTCCAGTTTCACAGAATATCGTTTTCTCACGAACATGAACTGGATTTTTTTTTATAATATGCGTTTATCTTTTGCGTGCTAGAATTATACACATAAGATGATTATTATTTTGAAATTAAACGTAGTCAAGTAATAAAAGATACGAAAAATCAACCCTAAGATATACTTCATATATAATTAAGAAGTGTACCTTTTCTACCAAATTAATGTTGGAATTTTTAGGTACATCATAAAAATTAATTTATATATATGTTTCAAAATTTGAGGTTTTATATTTAAATCATTAAAGAAGAATTAAAATAAAAAAATTGTTCTTAATTTTAAAATGTTAGAATTGAACCTTTTTTATATTTTTTTATTTAAATTTAATTCATATATTAAAAATTTATTGTAAAAAATATCTGAGATTTTTAAATAAAACATTAATTTGTATTTAATGTACAGAATTTTTCAAAAAATGAACACATTTTTTTAATTAAGTCAACATCAATTATTTTTGATTTAAAAATTGGTTTCGAAAAAACTACCTGTCAAAGAAACTATCCTAAATTTCTTACATATCTATTATCCAACTTCACACCAAATTACCACTTATTTATCACACCCATTCATCGAATATTAAGACATTATAACAAACATGTGTTGATATAGGTCTAGACATGATTTTTATCGATACACACACACAGACATCCATATAGTAGTATAGTGTAAAAATATTTTAGAGATAATTACCTCAGGTACCATAATGAGTTCAGGTACACGCGGGAATATCGTATCTCTTGGAGTCGTAGCGTTCGTTGCGGTGATGCTGCAATTGATGGTCGTTGAGCTGCCCTTCGTATCTCGCACTTTCACCTTAAAATCGTAATATCTACCCACTTCGAGCGGCCTCTGTAGCACGACATTTGCTTGACAGACTGAATTGTATTTGCTACACGGGAGTGTATCGATAGCTACTACCGATTTAGATCCGTCGCCTGAAATTAATGAATTTGTTAAGATTTACAAAAAATACATATATCGTTTTATATATTGTGATAATTGTATAAAAGTTATTAAATGCAAAATGTAGATTTTGGATTAATAGTATTTTTTTTGGATAAATTGTCAAAATTGAAGAATAATAACAGAATTTATATATATATCAAATTGAAGAATAATAATAGAATATAATATATATATATATATATATATATATATATATATATATATATATATATATATATATATACATTTATTTATATATATAGAATGTCAATAAGGAATTTATAATAATGTTTTATAAATTACGAATAGTTTTTATAGCGGAAGGAACTTGTAGGAAATCATTTATTTGTTGAATATATTAAATAAATTTAAATTTTTCTTTCCAAACATTCGCAAGTCAATAGAGAGTTAAAATTTATTTAAATTATTTTAAATATTTATTTTTAAGTGAGTATTAATTCATATAAGATGTTCATTTCTTGGTTTTCTTTCTTTCACTGCATCATTCTTGGAACAGATAAACTATAACCGATATTTGATCAAACATTTTAATAAATTACAAGTATATACAAGTTAATTTCAATTACCTCTTAATTCTTTTAATTAGAAATAAAAATTTAAAATGAGTCAAAATATAGTTGGAATTTTCACACACACATGTATATATAATAAAATATTAAAGGAATATTTACCAAGTAATTCGAACTGGAGTGGATAATCGAATTCTGGATCAGTTGCACGTAGACGATAGATCACTGATCTTACGTTTGCGTCAGCCGGCACCAATGCTAATTTCATAAGTGTGCTGGGATCAAATTGTGGATCACCAGCAAACGCCGACGACATCGTCAACAGGAATACAAGCAGAAGCCAATTTATCATCCTGTAAATAAATTTAATATTAAAAATATAATGAATTTATTTGAATTCCAATTTATTTCAATTCACAAAAAAATATCCTAAGTTATGATTGTTTCTATTCGAAATTATTTATTTTATATGATGTCTTATTGAGTAGAAAAATAAACTAAAAATATAATTTTTAGTTTATTTTAAACAATATTTGGAAGCGAATATTGACAATAAATGAATAATAAATGATTGTTATGACGAATGGTTCCTTCAATAAAAAATAATAGTATTTTCCACGATTAATAATTATTATTTATTTTTTTATCGTCAAAAATATTTGATAAAACGTATCGCGATTTATTAGAAAAATATATTTGTGTAATTTTTGAAAATTATGAAATGGTTTAGATTGAGCAGATTAAATGTATAAAAAAATAATTAAAAACAGAAAATGATTTTCTATATAATTACTATTTTAAAAAGCGGGGTATATCTACAATTTTATTTCATATTATAATAAATTATAAATAATATATTTTTGTATAAAAAACATAATGATGATAACACTTTTTTTTATTATTTATTTAAATTAAAAGAAAATAATATTAAAAATAAACAATGTTTGTTTTCTTCAACAACGGAAATTTTCTTTATTATCTTATATCTCACGTTTCTTTAATATCGTTAGAAATATCTCTAAACGGAAATGATTTAGAAGATAACAATAAGGAAAAATAATAACTATGGTTCTGTTATTTACATGACTTGAATTTTTGATTAAGAATAAAAATTAAATTTTATATTTGTATGTGTATATGTATTTATTGTAAATTAAAATTTGTCATAATGGGATATTTATTGAATGGCGTGAAACAAAGGTATTATAAAAAAATTCTGTGCGTGATGTCTATTTTAGTATAACAGCTCATAGTTAATTATTGATTAATCATTAAAAAATGCTAAATAAATTTTTACAAAGGTCAAGATTTATATATATATATATATATATATATATATATATATATATAAAGAAAGAGAGAGAGAGAGAGTTGATAAGATATAATATCTTACATATTTTAACACAAAAATTGTTTCATAAGTGTTTTGAATTTTCATATTTTTGTATAAAATTATCATAACTGTTTTCAAAAATTTATATATGTTAGTGAGAATTCAGTATATAAATAAAATTTTAAAATAATTTTAAAATAATATTTGTTTTATGGTAGTTAAAACAAATATAAAAAGTTCTTAAAAAAATAAAAATTGATTTCCAGTTCAAGAAGAGAAATTGAAAATGTAAATAAATAAATTTATCCTAGAGAATTGATTAGAAAAGATTTATTATCCACGAGGAAAAAATGAATATAAATGAGATTATGAATCTAAATTATTCAGAGAGTAAAAAATGGATTATTACAAAACAAATTCCTTTTTATATAAATCATTATTAGTTGTAACCTGAATCAAAATTTAATTTTGTACTGAATTTGTTTCCGTCGATTATTTCTATAAAATAAAAAAGTTTTGTATAACTTAAAATATATTTAATTATTTTTTAACTTATACACTATATATGGATTTAATTTGTATCTACAGTTGGTTATAAAACTGGATCAAGGTTTCAATTTCATTTTGTAATTCAAAATCGATTACTTGTTTTATTCAAAAAAAGTATTGTTCTATTAAAAAAAAATATAAAAAAGACTTAGAAAGCTTAAAACTGGAGTAAAGGCGTTATAATTGTATACTGTCTAGCGAAAATTTGTGATTCGGCCTTCACGGTTTGAAATAGGAAAAAATTACCGATGTATCAATCGCGTGCTATAATCGATACACATTCACATTCGCCCAGTTATCAATCAAAATAGTACAGATTACCGAATCGAACCATACAAAGTCTTCAGTACAAATATATCATTAACGCCCATTTGACCGTGAACAGTTTCTCTATGATCGTCTCCTCCTCTGTACATGAACAACATCCATCCGAAGTATTGTTTATAATCGTTGCAACAGAGTACGTGTATAAATAATTCTCTAGCAAATTTTTCTCCTACAACGTTATTACGTTTTACGATCAATCACGGCTTCTTAAAGGTCATCAGACTGACCATTGCGTGCTAGTGCCATGATGGATGCCGCACGATGTATCGAGCAGGCGGTCACTTCGCAGCAAATAGTTCGAGTCCTCCACCACCTCTTTCGGTTCTCTTATTGCTATTTGACCGGAGGTCGTTTCTAACCGCGCTGGGGTAGCAATAATTTTAACCTCTTGGCACGTGACCGCAACACAGGGGTGGTTTCTGAATTTGTGAAATATGCTTGGTGATAATAACAGCAACTACACTTTTTATGGTAGTTTTATCTTTATTCGAATCGACCTCGTTTTAAAATTTTATAACAATGTTCGTTTGTACAGGGTTTTTTTTTATTCAGAATGTATTTTTTTCAAATGTGTTTTTAACTAAGTATAGAAATGTATGCAAAATTTATTTTAAAAAATGAATTATAATACAAATGTATGTAATAAGATGTAATTTTTATTTCAAGGTTTCTACATAGATTACATACATCAAAATAATGAATATATATATATATATATATATATATATATATATATATATATATATATATATATATATGAATTAAAACATACTCAACTGATTTTTTAAAACCATTAAAAATACCAATTGAAAAATAAAAATTAAAAAAGGACGTATACATTCGATTTTCTAATTTGATTAAAATTATATAAGATTGTTTATTGTTCTTTGAGTAAAAAAGAAATATTTTTTCTTCATTTTACTTTAAGTAATTTTATTATTATTTTATTTAAAAAAATATATCAATAAAGAAACTTCAAATTATAAATATATTTCTATCAAATGCTTGAAATGATTTCTTTTTAAGTACAAGTTTCTACTTAATACTATTAGAATCAATAAACTATTTCAAATATTTTATTCCTTTAAAAAAATAATTTTCATAAATTGTTCATTCTAATGACAAGTATATTAGCATTTGGTCCATTTGAAAATTCTGAAAAATTGTCATATTAAATGTTTTCAACTATTTCCTATAAAAAGGACATGTTAAATTTTATTTTTATATTAAAACATTTTATTAATTTCTGTTTTTAAAATACATTGTTTTGAATTTAAATTTTTTTCGGGTTTATAAATTTATTATTTGTTTTATTTATATTTATATTTTTTTATTATAAACTTGTTTCAATTTGAAATAAAAAGTGAATAAAAAAGATATTTTAAATTATTTTCTTTAATTTATATTTTTGTTTTTATGACAGGATTCTATAACTTCTAGCTGTTGATTTTAATTATTATATCAAAATTTTATTTCCTTAAGTAGATGCCTACATTTTTTCTTAATCATCAATAAACAAATAATATATAAAGCTTTTAGAAGCTTTTAAATTTGCATAAAAATAGATTTTGAAAAACGATAATCGGTAATAAATGTCATTATTCAATTAACCGAAAGTCTTAAGATTTTACTTACTTACCATTAAACATTTATACATTCCGAACAAACGTGATTCGATTAGAACAAGTAATTAACAAGTTACAAATAAATATTGAGTAAGTGTACTTTTATAGGCTCGTCGATTTTCTTTACTGCACGAATACAATCGTACAAAATGTTTGACATCGAAATTATAGCCGTATATAAAATTCGAATCGTGTGAATAATACTCGACTTTATTGCCAGTTTTCTTTAATTGGCGTCCGCTCACCTTAACACAACCCTGTTGATTGATATGTGTCGTGATAACGCTCACTAGTTTTATTCTAATTATATACTATACTGTCTTATTGCGGCAAATTACGTTTCAAGGAAATAAATTGCCGATTTGGCCGATTACGGCGATAATGGAAACCTTTTGTGATCTTCAGAAAAATGGAAAAGATTAATCTTATATATATATATACATATATATGATTGTATGAAAATCATTTAACGTATACAACCCCCTGTTCAAAATAAGGAATGAGAAAAACCTGGCGCATTAAATGTTTAAACTGAGTCATTGTTATTTTTGGATGTTGC
>CP092094.1:16197500-16315000 GCA_029203775.1 Neoneuromus ignobilis | reverse complement strand
TTATATAAATATATATATTTTTAAAGCACGATGCTGAATGATTTAATTTGTTTACTTTTAAACACATGTCGTTTTAACATGTGATTTTTTTTTAATACAAAAATTTTATATAAAAATAACAGAATGAGAAATATATTTGAATTTCAGTTGAGAAATATAAACTTACTTTATATTTTTCATTCAGATTTATAAAAGAGTATTTTCGTATATATATAATGTTTCAAAATAAATATTCTCCAAACATAATATACTTTTATTTCAGTCGAGGATTTTTTAACAAAAAAATACGATATTTTAAGCTAAAATATTCCTAATGTTTATTTTACTTTATATATCAATTATAGCTCTTTTCAGCTCCAATATAAATTTTTTGAAAAGATTATTACCTTATGATGGTAATTTTAAAATTTCACAATCATTATTATTTTAATTACTATTGTTTCAATTTCAAATTAAATTAAGCATGATTTTAACACTGGTCGTTTGTAACTCAATAAATTCAACAAACAATAATTCCATCATATGACGAATTATAATCTACTATAAAATGTAATAATTTTCTACACATATATGCAGATATCAACAGAGAATAATAATGTAGTAGAATAAATATTTATGTGCAGTAGTAAAATTATGTATCATAAATATTATTGGTATTTGAAGAAATCAACCCCGTGACTTAAACAACTGTACTGTTACAAATTTATAACACGCAATTATTTAACCATTCAAGTTGAAAGATATTTACCTGTACATATTTAACTGCAGTGTAGATGTGAACGACCTTAAACTGACCAACATATTATTATTTTTTATTCATGGGCGTTGCAAGTAGTCGTTTTAGTTTTGAATAACTTACATTCTTTGATGGGAAGTTGGCAAATATTGATATACTGTCAATTTTGCTTCATTTACTCATTTATTTCATATTCATATCGTATTTTTATTCCCCTGTTTACTTCGTACATATTTTTTTCTGTTTAATTATTGAGTTGCTCTAAATACAGACAGATATTAACCCCATATATTTTTACTCTTTTTAATTAGATTTTTTTCTAATCTATTGTACAAATTCATTTTACATTATTTTTGTCTAACTGTGGTTTATTATAATACTATTTTTTTACTTGTTTTGTCTATTATTTTTTTTAATTTTATCTGTGATTTCTGAGAAAATAGTCATGTCGTTTTTAATTTAATTATTATCACGTTTTGCTAATTGTTATAGAATACAGATAATATTTTTTTATAATTTTATGTGCTTATGCTTAAAAGAATTTTTTTATGAAATCAATAATATTACTATTATATATTATTTTCAATAAAAGAAATATAAAATTTAAATTATTTTTTTATTTATTTATTAAATATATATATATATATATATATATATATATATATATATATGTATTTAAATAAAATACCATCTAATTTCCGAACAATTTTTCAATTTTCTTCAAACTCAACATAGCTATTTGATATTTATTAAAAAGAAATTAAATTGATTTGCACGATCAAACTTTATCAACATACTTCAACTAATACGTCAATCTAGCATGAAAATATCAAATATAGAAATGATGACAAACCGGTCGGAATTTTAAACTGAGATAAAAATGTTTAACATAATTTGTTGTACTTGATGTTATTATCAATCGATCCAATATTTGTTCTTAATGTCAATCTATGTAGTTCATTAGTCAAACATTAAAATCGAAATTGAATTTATAATCATATCATTTGAATATCATACAGTTTTTTTTCTAATAAAAACTTTAAACGATAAATTGGTTTATTAGAGTAGGTCAATCGATGAATTATTCAGTTTGATTATCTGGAAATGTTTGGTTTTTTACTAGTAAAATTGATGGCTATTAACACAGTTATAGCTTATATATATATATATATATATATATATATATATATATATATATATATATAAATGTAAATAAATTTAGTGATTTTAATAACAAAACTTTACACATTTTTATTTAGTATTTTATTAAATAAATATATAATCATTAAATGTGTAACATTATCAATGAATAATTTTTTGTATTATTTTGTAAGAATATTTTCTACAAATCAATAAAATATTTTATTTTTGATTAAAGTACAAAATATTTGTTTAGAATTTTGAGTAATAAATTTTTTTCATTGATTTTTGTTGTATAAATAACGTCATTCCTTAGTATTAAACTTATAAATATTAATTTAACTATTTATTAATCTGTGATATTTTAATATTGAGAAAAATATAGACAATTCCAGAAATCGTTAAAAGACTTTACATAATATTCAATAAAACCGCAACAGTAAAATTTCCATAAAATATATTGAATAGATGTATCTAATTCCATTTTATAGCGTACTTAAAGTCTTAGGTTTCGAGCGAGGTCGTCGATTTCAACATTTGAAATGACACTTATAAATCATCAATCATTTCTGCGATTCCTTATTTGAAAAAGAATAGGATCTGCGACATTTTGAAACTATTGTATGCTGACTGCGTAATGCGTAAGCAATTATGTTTCAAGGATAAAAGTGAAATAAAATGACATATGATTACAGACTCGTATATATATTTTTTTGTCAATAAAAAAATATAATCCGATATTTTCCACGTCCTTCCATGTCGAATAATGAACGGATTTGCCACACTGTTACGTTAAGAAAATCCCCGCTGTTATTAAATATGCATTTAGGTACTCAATAAAATATGAGTTTGTATTGAGAAAAAAGTATTTTTGATATTTCAACCGTGGTTATTATTTTCATTGTCACGCTTTTTGTATGTTTATTATAGTTTTACGCGAATCAAACAAAAATACAAATTAAGTACTTTTCAAATAAAATATAGAAATATTACTGTGTGGAAATGGCATTGAGTATCTGAATGGATGTCGGTGGAGTATCTAAAATAGAATGTCATTAATCAAAAAAATGTTTTTATTGTGTGTTCTATGTATTCTTTTTTTACGTGTCGTATGGAAATAATCATCTGGTTATTCGAGTTTATAAGAAATAAACGATTTATTTTTAACCTTCAGTGGTAATAACCTTGTATATATATTTTACGAACGATATACTTTTTTTTCTTTTCATTCAAATTCATATTTTGATAGAGAAATATGTTAAAATATTTATTTACTTATTTAATTATCAAGACAAGATTCCATTAAAAATATTTCTTTCTAAAACCTTACGGCATTAAAAAATTAATTATTATTTGATTACTTATTTCAAATAAAGCCAGATAAACTTGTTGTGAAATGTATGTATATAACTTTAAAAAGTAATTAATAAGATATATATTAAAAATTATTATTAAGACTTATATAAATGTTAAAAATATAAATTTATATTTTTTTATACGTTCATAAAATTAATATTTAATTATTTACATTGTTTTTTTTTACCAATGATGTAAAATAAACTTTTTTTGAATCTTATCCTTCTTCACATATATATATATATATATATATATATATATATATATATATAAAATAATTATAATTAATAGTTAAAATTATTTATACAAAAGGATTTGGTTTTATACTAAACTAAGGTTGTACTTAATTGAAAAATACTTGAATAATTTATTTATAAATTCAATACAATAATTTCTGTACAAATAAATCAATATTACAATTGAAATTTCGATATATTTAAATAATCTTTAAATAAATAAGAATTTATTTAAAATATTTTTAAGAACAAACATATATACATACACACACATGTATATTTGCATTATATAGATATTCATGTCTGTAATAAAATCATCCGACAGAGAGTTAATTCAAATAATAAAGCAAATATAATAATAAAAAACTAAAACAATAAACAAAACCCGCTAATATAGTATGGATGTGTTGAAGAAAAAAATTTAAATTAATTATTTACCACTAGAAGAAGTTTTGATGTAAATGTGTTCTAATTTTCATTATAACAGTACGTGCTGTAAATTTATTGTTGTATTATTGTTATTACTGTTACCCGCAAAAGAAAACGAAACGAGTCTCGAACTCATACCACAGGTTATTTGTTAAACATGCTCGCGTGTGGCTTATCGCACTTGACTGAAAGCACCGTAGAAGAGTTTAAAAAAAAAATTGTATATGTATGTATGTATGAATATATGTACGGCTGAACATAAAACAATCCCTCCTGGCGAGTTGTATAAGTTTTGTTTACCGTACTTGTTTGGATGAATATTAAAAGCAAATTAAACGCCTATGAATATTATTATATTAGTTGTTTTATTTATTTTGTTCAGTTTATTCTTAATTAACACTATAAACCTTAGTAGTTGTTAAATTAGATTTTTTTAGGTGCATTTTTAGACTTATTTCAGGGCCGAACTTGAGTATTTATTTAACAAATTAATTTTTGATTACTGCGATTTTTTTATTTAAAAATATTTTTCAAACCGATTTTGATTACCTTTAAATATGTATTGTAAATTTGATCTACAAAAATTGAAGTGTAGATTAAAATCAATATCCTTTATATATTGTACAAACTGATTTTCTTACATTAAATATATTAAATTTCAATGATTAATTCACAAATAAAAAAATAAGTTTTTATATAAACGAATCATCATCTCAACATTACAGTGCTTTATAAATTGTTGTATATATTGTAAGAAATATAAGCAAATATAATATTAAATGAAATATATTTTAAAATTTTCAAATAGACATTTTTTTAACATTTTATATTAAATAAAAAAATAATTATGTTACTATTAATAAATACTGTTTGAACCTTATATTTTTGTTACAGATGAAACGTGTTTTTATTCGTGTACTTGTATGAAAAATATGACTTGAAGATTTTTTGAACGAAGTAAGTTAATATTTTTTAAAGTTATTTATTTTTAAAATATAAACTGCGATATTTTTCTAAAATAATTCAATGAAGTATATTTCAAAAAGTGTAGTTTTTTCTAAATTAATTTATAATGTCTCATATAATTACTATTTTTAATAAATGTATAAATATTATTTTTAATGCGTTTTATGGATTATACAGTATTAATGGATTACATTTGTTTTTGGATTATATATATATATATATATATATATATATATATATATATATATATAATTAAATAATTTTTTCTAGTGACACAAAAACGAATTTATTTCAAACATGGAAATGCTATACAGAAAATGAAAATTAAATAAAATATTAGTACGTTAGGGAATTATTGATTTTATTCATATTTATGAAAATGAACTATTTTATATTCTCATATATTAATCTTACACTCAACAAATAACAAATAATGTATGAATCGATAAAATCATACGGAACATTGAACCAGATGTAAAATTAATTTAATACCGGTACCGACACAATTTTTCAACAAGATATGTATATCGGACAATATGTACATATGTAGTTATTTTAAATGTCCTCTAATACATATTTATATAGATATATAGGCGTTTATTAACTTCTTGTCCGTTTTGATTTTTTCAAGTTGAATAAATAAAAAATGAATTTAGGTTTTAGTATTTATAGTATATTCTTTATAATCAATTTTACTAGTGAAATTTAGATATGTTTTATTTTAAATTGTTCTAATTATAATTTTAAATAATTCGTTTTTTATAATTGTTCAATTTATATTACATATTAATAAATTAGTAATGATTTTGTGATCATCTCTATAAAACGAAATCATATAAAGAACAACAGTTACTAATATTATGCAAGGTGCGTAAAGCATTCGGTCAGGAAAAGTTCGATTTTTCTCTGTAACCTACTTTCCGAGCGATATGTGTTTGCGATATGAGTCACATGCAGCATAAAAGCTGGACATTATTATTATAGGTTGAGTTGTTAAGTAGATGCGATGACGGTCGTACTCTCGTCATCATTTACATATAAAAAACATTTCAAGTCTTTGCGCGAGTCACTCTCTGCCATTCATTAGAATTTTCACTCGAATTTATGACACACACGTTTGCTTTTTTATTTCCTTATATATTAATTACAGTCGTTAGAATGATTTATTGGACTGCTTCGGGTTTTTCGAACTGTGCTTTATGAATAGATACAAATGTTTATATTTTGAATACAAGTATTTATTAATGCATTACATCATAATTATATCATATACATATATATATATATATATATATATATATATGTATTCATACATAATTGATTTGAATACGAATAAGATATAATAAAAATGTTTTTATTGCCGCATTTTGTTAAATTAAATTAAAAATCTCCAGGCTGTATATCTAAGATAATATCCATACAAAATTGCTTACGATACTCGATGATTAACGTCGATTTAAATTTTAAGGTTATTCATTTAGTAAAGTAATTTATATTTTCTATTAAAAGTAATAAAAACGATTATCGTTTATTTAGTCTCACTCAATAGAACATGTAATGTATGATTATATGAGATAATATCGCAAATCAAATATTTTTTTATAAAAATCAATACAGACTGGTATTTTAGTATTCATACGAATCTTAGATTTTCAATAATGACCATCAATTATATGCTATTCTTTATAATTTTTAATACTTCTGATGAAGTTTATCGTAATTTTATAAATAAGTTATATTCTTTTGATTTTAATGAAAAATTTGTACGATGTACTCAAACATACTTGTAAACTAGAAATTAACGTAGAAAATACTCTGTCATTATTTTTTAAATTATAAAGAATGTGTAAAATAAAATTACTAATATTCTGAAATTAAAAAAATTTAATTGTATTGATACAAAATTTACTTATTTAATTTTTTTAATTATATTATATTTTATAATCATAAATATTTATATAATTGTTAAGAATGTCGACGGTTTTATTAAAAAATATAATGTACAATTTTGCAGTGACTAATTTAAAAGTAAAACTTTTGTGAATAATTTGATTACAAATAATTCACAATAATATAATATATATATATATATATATATATAAAATGAAATTTAAATAGTAAAAGTGACTAATCCACTTTTAAAAAAGTCACGCAAGCACTAACACCTATTAATTAGTTAGAGGGTACTTCTGTCTGCTTGATATTCGAAATTTCTTCTGTTCAACAAAGCGAAACCACTTTATTGATCATCATGAACAATATTTTATTTTGAAAGCAATAGAGGTGATTCACACAACATGTAAAACTTTTACTTTATATGTATTTTACATTTTAAATTCGTTATAAAAATAACCGTTGTCTTCTATTTGATAATATGTATATATATATATATATATATATATATATATATATATATATATATATATATATATATATATATATGAAAAATTCATCTTTACATTAAGAACCAATCTAAAAATAAATTTTATTGAATTTTGAACAGTTTTAAAAATAATTTATTGCTACAAATATTTTATAACTAGAAAGATTGAATTTAAAATCAATATAACTAAATACATTAATCCGATTTTACTGACAATCTTGTGTCGTCTATAAAAAAATTCCATCGTTGCATCTGAAATATCGATTCACTTCTCACGTTCGTGCGAACAGTACAATCGAGAAGATCGATCGGCTACAACTTAATCTGCCGATCTGTCCAGAATACTAAATATCTATACCGGACGACAACGTCAAGGAGAGACATTCACATTGACACCGAAGTGGCTAAATTACATATAAGGATCATTGATCTTTTTGTCTCATGTTTGTCACAGTTGGTATTTTTGGATTTAGAATCTAAAAAGAAACAGTGAAATTTGTTATTTTCAAAAAAAATATTATTAACTGTTTTGAAATTATTATTAAAAATGATTTTTATTAGACTTGTCAATACAGATCGAAGTACAATCTTTTTAAAAACATTTTTTTCTATTTAAAATTTAATTCTTAAAAATGATTTATTTAGCAAAAGCAATATTGTTACAGTTATTAAAAAATATAATTGCAATAGTTGTAGATGTTAAATGTAATTTTTGGTATAAAAATTAAAAAAGGTTTTTATATTTTTTTTAAAAATGATTATTGAAATTTTCATTACACTTTACAATAAAATTTGTTGATATTTGGATTTTGGATTAATTTCTATACTCCTCATTTTAAATTGTTCTTATTTAAACTTAAAACCATTGATTGTCACATATCAAAAGTTTATTAAACCCATACTTATTGTTAAGAATAAAAATAAATTATAAGGAATTCAGTGAAAAGAACAGCATTCAATGACTTAACAAAAACGGTTCATTCTGCAATAATTCGATAACTTCTACATGTCAAGTGAATGAAGCATGTTTTTCCTTACATTATATCGAATTAACAACAACTGGTCATTTCGCAGACAAGTATGCATTGATACGTGTATCAATGTCGTTGTGATATATCGAAACGTTAAGGAATGAGGAACAGACGATAATACGAAACGTTATGGGAAAATATCACGCTGATTGCTCGCTATACGTTCGAGGAGTGCATGAACGCGAAACCTGTAATTTTATGCATGGTCGAAGAGGGTACGCATACATGTTCTCTTTGCGCGATTGAGTTTGTGTGTGTTTGATTTCTAACTCGGTTCGTTCGTCGATACCCCTCACAGCGACTCGTGTTATGATTTAATATGTTTTGACCTGAACTTTTTCAACAATGATATATGGTCTTCTAGAGTAGTTACGGCAGTCTTGATTAAGATAGACTCGATGTACCACCTACCTCTCTCATCCGCCATGTATCATACAACTCAAATCCGAACATCTTTAATACATAAACATATTTACATACACATAAACAGTTCTCTTGATTAGGAAACGTAATGAGTTCTTGTAATGAAACTGTTACATGTTGTTTTAATTCCATTCTCGGTGTTCCTTCTTGTTATTGTTGTCGCTGTTTCTATTGCTATTTTACACATTTATCATTTTGATATACTGAATATATTATATGTCTAATAATATATTATTTATCTGATGTTACCACGCTAACATTACAGCGGTGTGCAGACTGAAGACCATTATCAAAAATATTAACACTGGGCTAGAAGAACCAAAAAAATATGTTTAATAAAAAACATTTGACCTTTTGTACAGATCAAACTGTGTTCTTTAAACTATTACGAGACGTTAGGTAATTTATGATAATTTGAAAAATAAATAAATAGATATATTGGTGTGTATTTATGTGCATAAATAAGTAGTTTATATTTTTTTACAAAATAAAATTCATATATTTAATGTAATAATAGTTTGTGAAATCTTTCTAGTTTATTTAAATTCACATTTTTTTTTTAATTTCAGAATTTAGTGACTAAGTTTTTAAACTCTACTTTTAAGTAATTGTCATGTTTTTTAACTAGTTTAATTTTTATGAGAATATAATAATTTATAAATGAATCATTATTTGAAACGTCATGATTTTTATTAAAATTTTCTGTATTAAAATAATTTATCTGTATTTGTTATTGTTCAATAAAATTTTGTGCATAGTAATGATGATGATATGTTTGTATTTCGAAAATAATACATTACTATTGAAAAGTGTATAAATAAATTGAAGCCAATAATAAATAATTATTGTATTAAATTAATATACAAAAATCTACGGTGGTATTCATTCGTACTACTGATAATGAGACAACTAAATAAAATTTAAATACATACAACTGACAATTTTTTAACACTAATAGATTATAGAATGATAATTTAATAACATGTATGGGTTTATATAAGAAAATTTTCTTTTCTAATAACATAGTTAATATTATACAGTTGGAAGATTTTCTTTTATATAGAATGATTTAAATTTATAAAAACTAAATGCAACTGTAATCATTATAAATATATATATATATATATATAATATTTATGAATGGATACATATATATATTAAATTTAATGAATGCCGTGACTTGTCATATTTTGAAATGTGATTATATACAATTATCGCCGAAATGTTGTCTTCATAACGTCATATTAGTAAATGGTAGTATGTGAGAATAATTTACACGTAGGTAGGCATACATGCACTCCAGACGAAATTGAAGAACACCGTCAGAATAATTCCCTCCATTATTATTCACTTATCGGATTCTACGATCTTGTTTAGACAGTTTGTTACTGAGATTTCTATCATAAGTGGTTAGATTGGAAAGAAAACATATCTGTTGTAAATGTGCATATAAATTAAAATGTGAATATATATATATATATATATATATATATATATATATAAATACTTTCGAAAAATGTATATAAATTAAACGAGAAAAGTTTCGGGCGATTGTCTTTTTCAAGCTTTCCATATACGAATAATGGTTTGATATCTGATTCTGTTTAATATGTGTATGAAGATAAAAGCCAAGTTTTTCGAGAAGAAATCTGAGTCTAAATAAACAAAGATTGAATTTTAATGTTTGACTCAAACAGAATTTAGAAGCAAAGAAAATGTTATGTAATCTGATCTTCTTTACAACGTGATTCTATGATATACAATAGTTTATTCGTATCGACTGTTATATTTCTTTATAAGCCCAGTATATTGTTTCTAGAAATAAAGTATAATGCAACTTTAAAATGTTCTATTATTAAATATAGTATTATTGATTTTAATATTAAACTTTGATTGATTTACTTTATATTTTTTTAATGAATATAAAAAAATAATATATACGTTTGTTACTTTTCAATGGGAAACACTATTTTATTTCATATTATAATGTGACCGATAATTATTTATAGTTTTTAAAATTGTAATGATTTTTTAAAAAAGAGAAATATATTGATTTATTTATAATTTTTAATAGATAATTAACAATTTAATCAATCACATATTCTGTTATTAACATAAAAATATGTGCTGTTGAACTATCTGGAATGGGATATGTAGTATGTTATTCTCATTTATAAATATATTTTTCAATTTATATATATATATATATATATATATATATATATATATATATATGTATATATGTATAAATGTATGTATAACAAATTTATTCCAGTAGCTGATCAGAAAGAATACATTCCAACCTACATGAATTGAAATGAAACCCGATTCTATCTTTCACACTTTTTCGATTGTTCATTGTAAATGCAAACAATAATCGGTTGCATCTGTCGAATAGAACCACATTGAATCTAAAAATGTTCTTCATTGACCTTACATTTTGATCGCAAATCGAAACGAAACAGAACAACTATCAACTAGAATATAACTTCGTATCAAAGCGTGACAGAAGTACAAGAGATTCTGTAACAATCTACCATACGAGAGGTCACTAAACTTGACAGGATAAAATTGTATTTAAAGTGTACAATAACGTGTTCGTAATATTGTGTTGTATTGACACAGGCTTTAATGGCGTGACGAAAAACTACATTCAATGCACCATTTTATTAAATATATATATATATATATATATATATATATATATATATATATATCGTTAATCTTATCATGTAGATTTATCAAGACTGTGACAATAATTTTCATCTTGCGTTTGAATTAATTCTGATGAAGTCAACTAATCACATAACTAATTAATTATAATCAAAGACATTTATATCATTCATCTAAAATGAATTTCATTATAAACGACAAGACATTTTTTAAATAAACTCAATGTTTGTAATAATTATAAGTTTATATAGAATCGAAGAGAGTATTTAATACAAAAAAAATATTCAATTATTATTTTTATTTTATTTTTTTATTTATGATTAATAATTTTACAATATTAACTAATTTTTACATATACATTTCTTGTTGATTATTTTGATAATATTATTATATCAAGAATCATTTTTTTAGTTAATTGATATTACAATCAGTTTTAGTATATTTATTCACTTCAGTGATAGTTTTAATAAGTAGAATTGAAAATTCAAATTCAGATAAATTCAATTTGATTCAAAGAATGTATTGTATTCAAATTTATAAATACAATACAAATGTTTCTTTAATCACTTCTAAAATTTTCTAAATGTCTCCTTAAATGTTTCATAAATATTCTTGTAACATAAAACTGATATAAAGAATATGATAGAATCAAAATTACATTTTTCAAATTATATTTAGTAGTGTTATTTTTAAAATCTACTTTTTTAAATAATCTAGATTTAATTACGATTAGTGAAGTTTGTTCTTTTTTTCATAATAGAAATAATGCATATAGTTAAAAATATTTTTTAATTAATATATTTCAGTTATTTAGAAAGTTTTCAAATATATATATATATATATATATATATATATATATATATATATATATATATATATATATATATATATATATATATGTATGTATGTATGTATGTGTACACATATTTTTTAAACAAAAAATAGATTAAACTCATAAAATACATACATCTATTTATAAATTTGGTTTATTAACAAAAACTTACTTTTGATCTATAAAGAAATTGAATAACTTAACAATATTTATTGTTTTATTTACTCATTAAAATGCTTTTAGTTAGTTATTGTATCATCAAAGTACAATATTATAAAATTTAAAGATTTTGTATTTTAAACAGCTATGTCGTATCACTTGAACTGTTTGAGCTGAATTAATATAAGTAAAGATAATGTCAAAATGTACAATTTCAGTATTAGAACGTAAAAAGATTTGTTTATTTTTTAAAAAATTAAATAAACAGACTCCAAGGACTTCTAGAATAAAAATTCTAAACAGGTTTAATATTTTGCATATAACACAAAAAAGATATAAAGAAATGTTAAAATCATTTTCCTGTTATCATATACATATATATATATATATATATATATATATATATATATATATATATATATATATATATGATTTATGTGTATATATGAGTTTCTACAAAAAAAAAAACTAATTACTAAATGACCAAAAAAAATAAACAGCTATTATTACTCAATGCATTTAGAACGAATGTACATAACTACATTATTCAATACCGGAAACGTACTAAAAAAAACCATTTACATGAGAATTATTAAACATATCCTCCGTTTAACACTTTGTAATAATACACATACACATACTTACAAACACAAATTCTTTCTGTTATACTCTTTGTGATTATTAATTAACGTGCATTAAGAGTAATTATTATTGACATACACGTACTTTTGCACATTCCAATTTATATAATGTCTTCTTTGTACGAACAAAACGTATATTATATCACATCTGCCTGTTTTTAGATCTTAATGTAAAAATAATGTAATGGTATAATTATTTTAACTCAATATAAAGACATGTACAAATAAGTGTTAGTTTTTAAAGAACTATATATATATATATATATATATATATATATATATATATATATATATATATATATATATTAAAGATAAAATCGTGCAATAAATTATGATTCTTATCAATGTTTGTAATAAATTTCTTAAGCAGGGTAAGAAATCACATAAAAATCGTTTTAAATCTTAATATTTACTAAAAAAACTCGTTTGAAATCATTAAATCAAAACAGTCGTAATTATTACTAATTAAGACTTGTTTTCAATAGGTTAGTTTATTGATTACATTGTCTGAAACTATATATATATATATATATATATATATATATATATATATATATATATATATATATATATATATGACGTAACTCGAGGCGCCATTTGATATTTACGATTGATAATTATATAAAAAGTTCGATTTGTTAAATTAAAAATAGAAAAGATCATTATAACCATATGAGTTCTATAAAAATCGTTACGAAAAGATTATCAAAGTATTTGAAATATGTTTTAGTAATTAATTTAATGATAGAACGTTGCTCGATTTGAAATCAATGTGTAAGAATGAAAATTGGAGTAAAAATCCTTGGTAATATAAAAAAAATAAAGGAGATATCGCAATCATTGATAGCTGTGAAAGGCTTTAGAAGGACACAGATTATTTTTTAATACTTTGAATATCACAAAATGCTTAGAGCAGATTGTTTATGATAAGAATCAATAAAACTATAAATAAGAGATATTTAGTAGTTTAGAAATGATTGACATCAAATTGAAAGCGGTTACATATTAAATAACCTTTAAAACTGTTTTATAATTATAATTATTTTGTAAAAAGTAATAAAAAATTTAAATTGAATATTATAAAATATATTACTTTACACACACACACACACACACACAGAGAGAGAGAGAGAGAGAGAGAGATAAAGAATAGTATTTGAAAAATTCTCTCTACAAAGATTTTTTTAATATTTGTGTTGTATGCTAATTTTTTAATAATTAACTATTTGTTACTGTTTTTAATTCCATGAAAAATTAATTTGTGTTAACCATTGGTCTATATTCAAAAAATTAATAAATTTTTAAGAACTATATTGTCCAATAGTAAATTTACACTTATTTTTTAAGACATTTTTCTAAATATTTTTCATTTTTTGTAAGAAAAATATGTTGTATAATTTAATAATATCAAAAGTCTATATTGAACATATTGAATATTTAAAATGCTTAATAAATGTAAACAAATCTTTTTGTTTTAAAATAGTAATGCCTATAATAACAGTGAAATTAAATTTTGGGTCACATTTTGACCTGAGATTTATTAGCATGTGACCTAATATTAATTTTATGTTTATATATAAAATAAATATTCAAATACTATATTAAACTGTCCTAAATAAATAATTATAATATTTAAAATACAAACCCAAATTTATGATACGTGTGTATTTAGAATATATTTGCATGCATGAGACAAGCAGACATGCATTCTATTCAAATATAATCAATATATTTAAAATACCCTGTCTGTTTTATTTAAAAATGACATCATCTTATTTAAATTGGTTCTAAATTCCCAGACAACCAAGTACAAGAGTCAATATTTGCAGGATTTGACAAATGTGCCTACATTAAATTTATATATATATATATATATATATATATAAAGTAATTAGAGAAATGCAAGGGTAATGGGGTTGTATATGCCAAACTACTTATTATTACTAAATATAAATGATTGAAAGAGTAGATAAAAATTATATGTTTAAAAAATCTATTTTTATTATGTAATTTTTTTTATTACCTCAGCGTAAATTTTAAATTACGTGACCTTCAATAAACAATTACTTATGGTTTTTATATAAAAAACGTTTATATAATATTATATATATATATATATATATAATATGTGTGTATGTGTGTGCGTGTGTATACCGTCATAAAAAATTTATATACATAAATATTACCTCTTTTATAAAAAGTAATACGCTAATATAAACGTTATACGCATTGCCGTTAAACGCCGTTATACGAATTGCAGTGATTTCAATGCTGCTCGTTGGTAGTTGTTTTCATACTCGATTTTAAATGAAAATACAAAAATCTCAGAACAGTGAAATTTAAAACACTGTATTTAATAAACACATTTCAATTTAATGAAACTCTAGATATTTCATTTGATATTCAAATACATATTGTTTGAAAATGTATAATATCCGATGACCTTGACGATATTGCACGCTAAAAAGCAGTATTTTAAAATTAAAATGATTTATCTATTCAATTTAGATCTTAGTCAATTTTTTAATGGTTTTTATATATATTTTTTATTACTTCAAGCGCACGGATAGAAATTTTCTTTCTATTCAATTATATTGGCAAGTTTTATAATAAAAAAATGATTTAATCTAATTTATATATTGACTTGAATTATAATTAATTGATGATTTTTAAGTCAGTATATTAAAATATGATAAAATGACAATTTCTGTTCTTATCTTGTAATATAAATGTTTTTAATTTAGTTTAAAATAATAAATTCATTGTTAATAATAAATACTTACTTGTGTAAGAGATTTTCTAATTTGGAAAAAGCCTTTTATATAATAAAGAGATGAGCTGAATATGATTATAATATTTGATATATATATTTAATAATTTTTTATTCTAGTCAAGAAAATCTCATAATTAATTGACAATAAATTTCCATCGTATTTCATTTAATATATTTTATATAAATAAATAAAATTCTAATTGATATATTAAATCAAATCATAAAAAATATGTTATTTAATTAATTTATATATCAGAATTTAATCTTTATTTTTATATTTTAAGTACTTTGTTATTATTATTGTTTCATGTACATTGTATTTTATTTATTTAATATATATATATATATATATATATATATATTGATAAATTTTCATTTTGTTATCTAGACAGGAAACATAACTTATGAAAACGAGGTCTTAGAAAGTAATCTAATATGAATTTTATTTAAAAATGAACAAACCTGACCTTATAATACAATACACACATCTAAATTTCGTAAGTTTAGAGGAAAAAATACATAAATCGTATCAAATTAGTAATAAGGAAACAGAATATTTGTGAAAACATGTCTAAGATGCTGTAGTAATCGATTGAACGAAACTGTAAATCATTTGAGATTTTTTAATTGGATTCAGATGAATGTGATTAACAAGAAAGACATCGACACATAAATAAATAAATTTTATGTAAATCGGTACAGGTTTTGTGGACGTCGTACCAAATTTTCTACTAATTATACACGTGCAAAGCGATTTCAGTTTGAAAAAAAATCTAACATGCCTTTATTGAGCAAGGTCATGTCTGATCACCGGTGGAAATAGATAATTGACACGTTAGGCCGTGTTTGAATTATTTATGGATGAGTTTCATATATAAATAAATGTTTTTATTTAGAGTTGTCGTGTTTAATTATTATATTATTTTCAACTTCTTAGTTTTGTTATAACGTATGTCATTTTTGATTTCTTATTGATCTACTCGCTTCTCTTTATGTCTCTATGGGTTATTCCTAACATGCATCTTTTCATGCTTCTTTGTGTTGTTTGGAGCCTATTATAATATTTAAAACACGTTTTACTTCGATAAGTGAGAGCATGTAACATGAATGAATCTAAAAGAATTTTGTTGACGTAGAGGAATATTCTACTTTATAATGTGATAATTTATTCCGTGTATATATATGTATATATATATATATATATATATTCACGAGTTTTAAATGCTTACAAAAAAATCAAACAAATTAAACATTATTTTTGCACTAAGTCGTTTCAAATCAACGTTGTTGAATTCGATGGACATAGTGATTACATAGATTAATAGGGTATTGTATAGAATCAATTATAGTTGATTCAATTTTAAAATCTCATTTCAAGATCACAGATGCATTAATTTCGTTGTCACTTATAATTGAGAACCACGATTTCGAAATGTGTAAATACTTCACAAACTAATTTGTTGTACACACAAACGTATATTAATATTTATATATATATATATATATATATATATATATATATATATATATATATATATATATATATATATATATATATATATATATATATAAGGATATAGTGTAAAATTAGATACATATTGAAATTGTATTACATCAAACTCGTTTATTAATTTTGAAAAGTTAATTGAAGACCGTTTATGACATCTCAAATCTTAATTATATTTTTAATAAATACATAGGTACTTATTATATAGGCAAATATACGTACTCACATACTCATAAATATATTTACATCATACATATATACATATATACATATATATATATATATATATATATATATATATATTTAATTATAAATACATACCGTGTGTTTAATGATAGAGTTAAATAAAAAAACTGACCCCGATTTTTTAAATCACCATCTCTCAGTGTTTAGACATCCACGAAAAGAAATAAATTTCGAAAAATCAATTAATCAACAGTACAACAACGCTAATCAAACGCGTATATCAAAATAACTATTAATAATTGACACTATTCTGACAGAACTTCATCAAACATGTAACGTGTGTGTAAACGGTCGTGGGGAGCAAGTCGGGATTCGAATAATTTATTATGGGTATTCAGTTAGCATATCCGAAGGTCACAGTGGAACAGAATATTGTGTAGACCGGAGGAACATTTTCAGGAGTCGATGCACGTAAAACGTGGATGATGTTGGACAGTGTGAATAATGTATTTGTTTTTGCAGACGAATGAGTTTTATAAAAATTTTGTAATATATTTTAGTTTATACAGTTTTGATATAACGCCAATAGAATTAAAATTACAGTGTGTATATATATATATATATATATATATATATATATATATATATGTTATATACAGACTATTAATAAATCTTTAATAATAAATTATAGCAAATTTAATACAATTCTCAAATAATCAATTATGTGTTATTTATCTGTATTCATTTAATTTATTATTTGTGGAAAATACTGAATACTAATCTATCAAAGTACTTTTAAAAAGAAGCTATTTTTTATTTTTTAGAAGTGTTTTAATAATTATTGGTAAAAGATTAAAAAATCATATAGCATAAGAATTTTTTTTAAAACTGTATTATCAACATATTCTGTGACTTTATATTTGGAGAATAAAATTAAAAGTTACATCATCAAGTGATAAAATATATTTTTAAAGGACAAAAATATCATTAGTAAAAGATACTTGAAAAAATACAAATATTTAAAAATTATATTTCTTATAAACTAATGTATAAAATAATTTTATGAAATAATTTTTATAAAAATATTTTTTTATAAAATAAATCTATAGTTATTTTGTAATAAATACTTTTTTTAAAATAATAATCATATTATATTCATAAATAATATTTGATACATTAAAAATTTAATAGAAAGGCTGTCGAAGATTTTCTGTAATGAAACTGGTAGTCAAATTGATAAAAATCATTTACTTACTAAATAAACAGTTTGTTACCTGAACATAGATCTGAAGATACCAGGTATACTTTTTTATATATCCACATATTATTTTTTCTCATTCGAATGTCATTTGAAAATTCCAAATTAAAATAACTATATATATATATATATATATATATATATATATATATATATATATATATATATATGAGTTATTTTTAAATTATCCACTTTTTTATCGAACAGATGACACATCTCAAAGAAACTAATTAACTGATTATAATTAGATGTCGCCACTGGAATATTTTTAATCTAATGCTTATTGTCCGCCTTTAATAGTGAGTGAACAATAATAACGTGATTCTAAGAAGTACACAATTGCTTAAACGAATAATCTTCGTCAGTTAATTGGTTGAATATATACGATTACTGGAACGAACAAAAAATATACAGAGATTCGTGATGAAACGAATGGGAAAAAATTTAGATAAATGTATGTGACTGTATTGGAATACTACACAAATTAAATACAGGTCCTCTATTTGTATATGAGTATATTTTATAAGCAAATACGATGTCTTATTTTAAATATTTAAATTATTTTTTCTTATATATATAACATAGCAATAAGGTTGTTTGTGGAAAGTGAATTAAATAATGTTTCATATTTAAATTAATACGAATAATTTAAATATTTGTATTTTTTACATAAAAAATTTTGACCTTTTTATAATTTTTCAAGTAGTTGTATTTGTAATGGATATTTTTAGTTCTTTATTAAATTCCAAATTATATTAATTTGCACTATGATCTACTCAAATAATTAGATTGCACTTGAGAAATTTAAGTTAAGTATTAATTAAATATTTGTAAAATAGTGATTAACGTTTATTTATTTTTTATTAAATTATTTTTTTTAAAAAAATTGAATCTCAAATAACTATAGTTAATAAAATCATGAATATTATTTATCTTCTGTATACATTTTTCAGTTTATAACTATTAGTATTACTCCATATTTTATAAAAAAAGCAATTTCTGGTTTAAAATAGATACTTTTTTATTCATAAATTTCAAATTTCTTTAATATAAACATAGAATATTGTTTGATTAGGAAATAAATTCGGTTTTTATTGAATTATGAACTATTTTTACACATAATTTTAATAAATACTTTAATAACAAATCCCATTTTTATATCATCAGAAATAATATAAATTTCACTGTCGTTATTTTTTATCAACATTTAAAATGTTAAATAGTACAATACTTTTATGTGAAATTAATTAGATCTGATATTAATTTAATTGTACCATGCTACTTGCTATAGCCCACGATTGAAAAATTCGTTTATAGATTGACTCACCGACTTGTCCATACAAAATAGTAACATTGTAGTTAAAGAGGTGCTCAAAATGAACAACTTCCTAATGATATAAAGTAGATACATATAACCACGGATTCTTATTCAGATAAACGACTAACAAATCAGCCCACAATTTGATTATAAATCTCAGATATCAATAAGGGGTTGACTAGTTTAATATTCTAACATTTCTGTGTCGTAACTTTTTCGGTTGTTTTAATACACAAATATTTTTAAATGAATATTTTAGAACGAAAGAAATTTATCAGTTTTATTTAATACTATATTTATTTAAAGAAGTGTAGTAATAAATCCTACTTTATAAAAATTAAATATATTTTTTTAATAAACCATCGAAAAAGATAAGGTTAAGTACTTTTTTCAATTTTGTATTCTTGTACTCACAGCACTTTTATAAAACACTGTTTTAAGATATTTTATATATGTTTATATTTTATATTTCAAATTAAATGAATTGAATAATAAATCATTTTAGGCACTAGGGATTATCTTGATTTTTTTAAAAACAATTTAATTATAAAAATATATGTGTGCTCTTTATTAAAAGTCATTAATAAATATCTAAAAAAGTTTCAAAAAAATGCGGAATAACAGAATCTAAAAAAGTCATGTCAACATTTAAATTGCCTAATAAATTTTGTTTCAAAAGTGATAGTTCTCGAATGATTAATTATTTGAAACATTATGTTATGCTAATGGCTATATCTACTAACGTTCAAATGATAATTATTCATTAAGTAGTGTAATATATTACCAAGTTAAAAATATATAACGATGTTGCAAATACATTTATTAAAAAAAAACGAATAAGATGTTATTCTGTTTTACACTAGTATTTTAGTTTTTAAGTTGTATTTTTTCTTAGTGAATGTTTCAATTAAACTTATACTAAAGATACACACAAAAAGAAATGTCTGTATGCAGATTCGATCTTGAAAATGTCAAGAGCTTTTGAAATATCTTCGAAAGATTAATTACCAAATAGAACATAGGGCAAGATAGATCTTCTAATTACTTTTTTTAAAAATAGATAAAAAGTGATATATTTTCTAATACATAGCATGATAATAGATATGAAGAATGGATGTATACAGAAATGTAAATTCTGTTTATTAATATATTTTCTAAATTAATTGATTTTAGTTGAATATAACGTATTTAAATTTAACTATAATGCTTATGTTATCTGTAATATCAGTTGTAGTTAATTGTTTAAATAATTGAAAATGTAATTAAAAACCCTTGATTTATATTTTAAGATCATCATTAGTTTTTTCTATCAGCAGTGAGTGAAAGCCTCTTTCAAAACTCTTCTCTTTTATCAACCTAATGCATTTTTTTCTGTTTAACTCCAATGAATTTTCTTATATACCTGTCTCATCTATTCACATATCTCTTTTTTTTATCTTTTCACATATCTGCATTTTCAATCAATATACTCTCTTGTCTAGTGGAGATATTCTTGTTTTATTATAATCGGCCTATTTCCATTTTAACATTTTCATTCTTGTTATAATATTCGTAACTTCGTGTTTTTCAAATTCACTCATTTCTCTTTTTGTCTTTACGTGTTGTTTCCAACATTAATCATATATATATATATATATATATATATATATATATATATATATATATATATGTGTGTGTGTGTGTGTGTGTGTGTATGTGCAATGAAAAATAACAAATATATAAGAAAAGATTGGAAAAGAAGAGTATAGATTCTAAAATAAACAAGGTTGATATATATATATATAAAAAAAAAATTATTATAAACATTTGTGGAATGTATAAAAATAAAAGACAACTGGCAGAAAATAGAAATTATTGACTGAAAATTCAAAAGTATAGAAGCTAAAAGAATTCATGTAATAGATAGAAGTTGGGAATTTTATTAGAAATTTCTAGAAGGGAGAATCAATAAGTTATTTGAACTGGGAAAAATTGAAATAGACTTATTCGATATTGAATTGACAGAGTTAAATTTATTTTTATATATATATATATATATATATATATATATATATAAGTAAAGATAAATATTGGTATATAATTACATATTACATACATAATACTTGCTCGCACGTGCGTACCTACTTATGTTCAAGTATCCATTACATAAAATATGACGGAACTACTTGAAAATACGTCATTTACAAAACAGAATTAATTACTCTGACAATATCAACTTCACTAATGAACAATGAATAAATATACCGTATTGAATCAATATTTTTTTTAAAAAAAACAAACTTTTTATTTCAACATTTAGTCATAACAGAAATATTTATTTAACGTACCTACACACACAAACAAAGTCTTAACAGCTGACTAAAGTTCAAAATAAGAAAATACTTTGATTCAATTAAATTAAGCGTCCTTAATCTTCCAATTATAGTCCTTAAGGCGCACGGAATGTGAAAAACAGTATCGACCAGAGTTATATGTGTCAACGTTGTCGCATTATGTTAATCCAATTTCAGCACAAAAGAACTGAATTGCATATTAAATTTTGGTGGAATATAAATCAGTTCATATTTTGTGTCTTTTCTTTATGTATCTCTGTATGTGCATATATAATTAAAATAATATTATAGAACTCAATATTTAAAATGAGAATAATAAAATCAAACTGTTGCTTTTTTATTGAAAAAAAACTGGTTATAATAAACAAACAATTTTTTACTGAACTGCTAGAAGCAAGTAATAAAAACAAAGATGTGTTAGCGATAATTGGTATCGATTTTTAAAGAAGGTATTTATTGTCCAAATAGAAATTAACACTTTTATTGTTTATTTTTTTATTTGAAATAACATATATATATATATGTAAATTGTGTAAGTTTGTGTGTGTATAAACGATTCTATAAAATGCTAATTAGCCACGACAAAACATAAATCAATCTATTCAAAAGTTTCAATAACATTCAACCATTCATCTCTACATATATACCTTTTTTCAAGGATACAAAATCTTCAAATTTCAAACAATAATAAATTCGTTTGAATCGCGAAACGTCTAAAGATATAAATGTGTGTATGTTTTTTAGATATGAAAAAAAATATAGAAATAATATCGAAATAGAATCATCAATCATTCGCGGATGTGCACTCGTGGACCAATTATTTGTTTATTTGCTTTCATATTCGCTAGACGTGGCGTATATCAGGAACGAAGGAATTCAATCTTCAACCTACATTGTGCTAAAAGACCTTGGATCGATGCAAAGAAGGCATGACTTGTGGATTCTGATGGGCATTCGAAATATCTGTGTGTAGATTTTCAACGGTTGAATTATATCGTATTAAGAGAAGTGTTATCGGTTGGATGGGAAAAATTGTCGGTTGGCTAGGGAATGTCGTTGGTTGGCTAAGAAGTGTCGCTGGTTGGCTGAAAAATGTCGTTGGTTGGCTGAATAAAGTCGCTGGTTAGCTAAAAAATGTCGTTAATTGACTGAGAAATGTAGTTGGTTAGCTGAGAAATGTCGTTGGTTGGTTAAAAAATGTCGTTGGTTGACTGAAAAATATCCCTGGTTTGCCGAAAAATATCCCTGATTGGCTAAGAAATATCCCTGGTTTACTAAAAAATATCCCTGGTTGGCTAAAAAATATCCCTGGTTGGCTAAATAAATGTCCTTGGTTGACTGAAAAATGTCGTAGGTTGGCTATAAAATGTTCCTGGTTGACTAAAAAATGTCTTTGGTTGCTAGAGAAATGTCGTTGGTTGGCTAAAAATGTCGTTGATTGACTAAAAAATGTCGTTGGTTGGCTGAGATGTTCACAAAACTTTTTTAATAATTTTCTGATCCAAATTTCGAATTTGGATATAATAAAAATCATTGAAATAATTGTAAAATAAAACTCTCACTTCAAAATTACAAGATTTTTTCTTAATTAACGTTTATTAATTTTATTTGTTAATTTTTTTGGCTATTGAAAATTCCGATGATATAAAAATATAAAATCCTTAGGTGTTGAGGTGATTAATTCTGTAAAATTGAGTTAGTTACAGTATCATATTAATAAAAACATGCGAGAGACAAATTTAAAAAATATTTTTGAATGATATTTTTTTTATGGAAACTTTGTATATTTCACAAATTAAAACAGTTTAGTTATATTAATTATATATTATTCACATAACTTGTAAATTCAATTCTAAATACACTTTTTTAAGAAAATGTAAACTATATTAAATATTTAATTAAACAAAAAATCAAATAATTTCACCTTACATATTAAATAGTCATATTAAAAAGTAAATAAAACTAGTATTAATATAACCAAATGAATTTAATTAATATTGTACATTGAACTAAACATATTAATCATAACACGAATTCTTCAGCCTTTAGATCTCTTCAATACGTTCATAATACGTTATTAAATAATTTTGTACGAGCCCTATTAACTTAATAACCCCACATTAAAGAAACAGATACAAAAAAAATAATCGTGAAGATTTATAATACACGACAAATGTGTGCGGAATAAGAACTGTGCAGAAAAACATAAAGCTGCTTTTGTATTAAATCTTCAGTACGTGATATATATACATACATACATACATGTATATATATATATATATATATATATATATATATATATATATATAATATGTATAATGTAGGTAATTGCATGCGAAGGCCGTTCATTTGCTGAGGTGTGGCCGCCTGTTGAGATCAGGAAACCAGCGTGGCGTTCGTGTGCTGTATGCTATGTTTTTTTTGCGTTCTTCGCGCTCTCCTCCTTTTCTTTTCAACTGATCCACGGTTGTAACCGTCTTATTGAACTAATAGAAAGTTTAAACTATGATATTGTTGCCTGTTTTAACGATTTCGAAGGCTTTTGTTCGCCTTGAATGGTAATGTACATTATTGGCTTCTACTAACAAGGGAACGCTAATTGTTTTGAATGTATCTATCGACGGCCACTTATTTGGAACACAGTTTTGAAAAACAGATGTATTGTTTATATGTAAATAAATAATAATAAAAAATATTTCTTAATATAGGTGATTGTTTTCTTTGAAATTGGTATCGAGAGATGGAAAATAAAACTGAATGTGTCAGTGTAAATGAATAGTTGTATAAAAATATTGATTACAAAATGATATTGGAAAAAAATTTGAATAGATGATTGAAATTTCAATTTTAACTTCTTTTAGTAATATATATAGTATAACTCACAAAAATCTGTTAATAATAATTATTAAATTACTTGATTTCAATTGAGATAATATCAAATGAAATAAACAGACAATTATCCAATGAATAGTTGAAAAAATTAACAGATTAATTCTAAATCCTAAAATTGAAAAAGTACTAGACAAATTAACCAAATATAAATTTAAAAAATATATTATTTTTAATATTATACTTTTGTCGATCTAACTATTAAATATAATTTATTTTAAAAAATACAACAGTGAGTCAAAAATAATATTTATTTACAAAAAGAGTAATAAAAAAATAATATTTTGAAATACCAAAAACTTGTGAACCTTGACCCACCTATATTTGCTCTTTGCACTTATTATCTATAAAGATAGAACTGTACTTTTTAATAATTATTGAAGTGTTAATATTTATTTAATTTTATATTAGATATTGGAAATATTGAATTGTCATAAACACACCTAAATATGAATAAAGATTTTGCAATGAATTTCAATATCCTTTGAAATTAGTCATTGTACTTTAATTGCTTTTTTAAAAATAAATTGCACTTTAATTTCAATATTTTTGTATTTAATAAAAAAATATTTTAGCTGTTGATAGATTTAGGACTGAAATCAGTTATGTAAAAAATTAAAACAGTGATTGAGTGATTGACATTAAAAAAACATTTTGTTATACGATTAAATATCTGGATTTAATTTAATAGTCATAAATAAATATTATGATTAAATGAATAAAATTTAAAAGTTAATAAGTAATAATTATTGAATTTAATAAAGTAAAATATAACATTAGTCTTGTGACCAGTGACACAACAACCAGTACAAAAATATAAAACCAAAGAATATTAATTTTATTAGAATGATTTTATTGAACTTTTTCAAAATGCCAGTCCAAATGACGTCAGTAGAACATTATAATGTTAATAAAAGAAATGTAATCGTGTTAATTTAACATTTAAGCACCAACGATTTATGGATAATAAACCCTGCAGCGAAGGGTGGTCTTTTGTGTAATATACATGCAACGATATCCATTATTTTAAATACTAAAATCTACATATATAAGTTAAATTACGATTAAAATTTATTTATATTCTATATGTAGTATTTTAGATATGGAAAACTGTAATTAACTTTTACTTTATATATATATATATATATATATATATATATATGCATTAGTATCTTAAAAGAACCCTGTTATTTATTTCGTGCTGTCCAAGTGTTTGTTATAGACAGCAAATATTTATATTCGATTTCCGTTCAAACTAGGTCGTCTGTTCGATATGTGTTCTTGCTTAATAGAAATGTTCATTTATGGTTTTTAGTGTATAGAAAAATAATTATTGATATATTTAATTAATATTTGATATGTGATTTTCCTTTCTTGATTTGACCTGTTCAATATTTTTGGCATTATCATTTTTAGATATCAAAAAGAAAAAATATACACATCGTATATACCTATCTATTTATCTATCTACTTTTATATATATATATATATATATATATATATATATATATATGCGTGTGTGTGTGTATTATTAAATATATAAAAATAGAAAACGTAAGTAAATATAGAAAAAATACATGTATGGATGATTTTATTTTAAAGATTAAAAAAATGCAAATTAAATATTAAGAATCAATAATAAGAATTTCATTTCTTCAAAGACTTGTCGATTTTGTGAATTTATTTGTTTAATAAAAAGTATTGGTTTATAATATAGATATTTACAAGATATTTTACTTATTAACAACTATTTTTTCTTCGATTACATAATACAAGTTTCTAATTTAATTCGACCTTACCAGCAATCTGATTTTGTCTCCAATATCACACCAAGTCACCTTTTATCTCTCCATTAAAATAGGCCAGTGGAAAAAAAATTACCGTGTCAGTATTAATACAATTTCCATTATTATTATTGTATAGTTTAAGGTCACTACTTGTACAATTTCTAACTAAACGGAAACGTGCGTTTAGAGCGACAGGGCTACCAATTTTACGAATCAGATAAAACACGACGATTAATCTTCGTAATTAAATTGCCAGAATTTCAAAAGCGAACGACTTCTATGCATAAACGAACGATGGTGAACAAATAAATAAAAATAAAACTCATTCGAAATGTTCTTGTGGTGTTAAATTATTTCAAGAAAAAATCTTCACCGTGGTAAGAACATTTGAACGATAATAACACTGACAATTATTTATGGAATGCTATTCATTCTTTAAACAAATCTTAAAGGTCAAGTATAAATAATCTTTGCAAAGAATAAGTATGGTAATATATATTCACAAAATGAATCCACACACACACACATCTATATATCTATATATATTTAAAAGTAAAATTTAGTGCATTAAATTTAAGATTTGTAATTTATCAGGATGTTAGCAAGGTTTTTAGAAGTGATTTATATCTATTTCTTTAATAAAGATTTTAGTAAATAAAATATTAAAAACAGCAAGATATTTATAAAAGCAAAATTTGTACTGATATTTTGAAACACAAAAAATACATTATAATAGAAAAATATGAAATCATTGAAAAATAATATGTCAAGAATTCGCAATAATTAAAATGTAATTATCATAATTATAAATTGATATTTTTTTGCAATTGAGTTATTTGCAAATCAGTAATGTTTGATACAGTCCAATATATATTTTAAAGTGAATTTACTAGAACTAAAATCTAATATATTTTGTTTATTATTTTTGTATGGAAATAAAATTCTAACTTGATTCTATGAAAAATTTAGATAAGTCTTAAGACTACGCTATTTATTATTAATATTTCAGGAATGAACGTTATGAATCGCAAACGATCAATAACTGTCAGATTAAACGTTGAAATGTTGTCGTTTTTAATAACTTTCTATTACAACGGCCGAACATTCAATACACGGACTGAAGAACTGACGTAGAGATACCTCTTTGTCGAAATAATAATAGGAAAAAATATATATCAGGTTTCTTGAACGCAACATAATTACAATGACATAACGATAACGGTAACGCCGTAATAACAATAATAATAAGTTTCTAAATAAGCATTAGTGATCACGAATCAGTGAAGCCCCCGCTCTAACACCAGGTCGACTCCGTGTCTTTTTAATGGTTAACAATAACAATAATAAAACGTCGGACGTACATCGTAACAAAAGGAAAGTCGTGAAACAGACAATGGGATGGAATAATAAGGTTCATGATCATTCGTTCGAATTATATATATATATATATATATATATATATATATATATATATATATATTTGTTGATAATAACAGTGTTTAAATTTCTTTATTTCCTCAATATTTTTGTAAAGTTGTTATATGTAAGTAACCGGAATAGGATTCGTATTTGATTATTATGTAATTTCGGTTTCACGCGCGGGGCATTTAACTTGATACAAATTTAAAAATAACGTGAACTCGTGAAAATATATATTACTTCCTGTAATCGAAATATAAAAACTCAAATTAAGTAGATGAGATTAACTGTACGATACAAATCTTTTCACAGGTATGTTTTTTTTTTTGGTTTATAAAAAAAACATATTTTATTTACAGTAAGTTAAAATAATAATGTTAGTTTAGTCATGGTTTCAAACAACGTTAAAATTTCTAAAATGATTTTAAAAAAATAAATTTTAATGTAAAATATATATTAATGAAACCAAAAATAAAGAGAAGTTATAGATTAAATTGTTTTTCATAAAAAATCTATTTGTATATTTATTTTGAAAAATAATTCTTGTTTTGAATATTAAAAATTATTAAATATATTTAATCCTACTTACCAAATTGAAGTTTATAAAAAAAATAGTACTGACCTGAAAATAAAGCAAAAATGTTAATAAATTAAATTATGGCAAAATTATATATGTTTAAAATAAAATTAGTATTTTTCATATCACACACCAATTCAATTACATATACATTTTTAAATTCAAACATTTTGTACAAGTTATTTACTGTTATATTTTATTTCTGATTTTCGTCTATTTATCAAAATGTACGACACCGATTTGTTCAAAAGTGTGTAATTTTAGTAATTACTGTATTTATAGGTACATCAGAATCGAATCAATAATTCTATCTAATTATTTAAGTGGCACGTTGACGTTTGTATATTTTAGGAAATAGGACACATTATATATATATTACAAAAAATACAGTTCAAATTTGAATAATTTTCATAACTAGAATTCGAATAAATATATATTTCTCTCAATTTAACATATATAGAGTTAGTACTTGTACTAGACAGTATCAATTCTGACAAATTATTAACACGTTCGTTTTCAATAAAGTTTCTATTATGAAATCGAGTAATATTTTTCCCAACATACGAAAAAAATCCTTCACACCATATGTTTATCTTTCGATAACCATGAGAAGATAAATGTTGCAACATATATACAGTAGATTAAATATGAAAAGAATAAAACACTTAATATAGAATATCAGCATCCAGAAACGGGAAATATTTATTTCAACCAAATATAGGAATAGAAAAATACAATTTTAATAGGCAATTAATTTCAAATAATAAACAGTACACGCTAATTGATACGTCAACACGGTTTTGTACAGCGCTCGTTGAAATTCCTAATATATAAACATTTCACACGGCTTCTGGCAATATATATATATATAAATAATTTATAATGTATAATGTACATATACAGAGAAATATTCGTTTAAACGACGCGCGCTCGTTTACCGCCGTTCAATGCAACATCTTGACCGGATTAGCCGTTACTTTCTATCCCTTATAAAGGCAGATTCGATTTGTTATTATGAACGTGCATGAAGCCATGTGGTGTGGCGAATAGTGAAATAGAAAAAAATTCGTTACGTAAAACGACGTGTGTGAACGATTGGCAATCGATAATCCTTTAGTTACAGGTCGAAACCGTATCTTTTTTTAAAAAGATTTTGTTTCAACTAGTATCCATTTGATTTCGTGTACAATAGGTCGTTAGTGCCACGAGATTTTATACGAATTAAGAGATATGGATATTTGATAGTCATCGAGCTGTTCTTTGATATAGAATTAAAATAACTCTGGAGAATTTAAGAACAAGATTATTGTTATAAATATTTTTCTTAAAACTTTTTTCATTCAAATATTAATTAATATAGAAAATAACTGTTCAGATAGAAATATTATAATTTAAATTGAAATATAATAAAAAAAAATTTGCAATTATAATTTTAAATAGTGACGATATTAACAGAGTATTTTATAAACATTATTTAATTTTTCAATAGTTTTGAATTATTGTATATGATGTCTAAATAAATTCAATGAAATTGAATGATTGATTTTTTAAAGAAAATACATTGTTAAATATTCATAAGAAATACTATATTGAAAATTTGATAACCAAATCGAACAATAACATAATTAGTATCTAAAAATAAAACCTTCCTACGTTTACATTAAACGCCATTAATTCGAAAGCTGTCTAGCCAAATCGATAAAATTATTTTTCACGAAATATTTTCAATGTCAACATCTCCATATATGAAAATGAATATATGCTTGTACACTTATATATAAATTTTACATATACATTGTGCAACTATTTATTATCATAATGAGGTCTTGTTCAATGTGTGTTGTATCGCAATGTGAATATATTACAAATTATACTGTTTTCTTTGGTAAGCACACGCACATCTCACATAATAATGGATATAAGTAAGCATGTATGCATATCTGTACGAACACAAGAAAACCTACTAAAAAAATACAACAATTGTTATGAACAATGGTGACATTTGTGATTCATAAACTGGAATGCGAATTTAATGTAGTGAATTACAGACTACGAGCAACACAATCGATATACGAATGTTATTTTGTCTTCAGTCAATGTTGTTGCTATCAACAGAGTAATTCTGTTTATATATTAAAACAGAAATAGATAGACAGGACAATGTGAAGTATGTACTTGTGCCCACGTGGTCTGTCATTCACATTTTATGTCGACGCATTATTATGACACCTTTTTATACATGTATGATCTATATACATATTTTATATATATATATATATATATATATATATATATATATATATATATAAATGTGTGTATGTCAAATTTTCTTAAATCCAATCAATTGCTAAAATCAATTTATTTGTGTTTTAGAAAATTCGATTTATATAGGATCATCCAAATATGACGCCTAGATTTGTGTTTTATTAAAAAGAAACATGTGTATAGGGAAATATGTGTATAGTTTTTTTTAATAAAACACAAATCTGGGCGTCACATTTGGACGGTCCTATATATTGTCATTGTTAATACATTTAAATTTTCAAATGAGTACATACACAAAAATATTAACATAACTTAAAAACAGTCTGAATAGCTGAAATTTTTGTTCAATTTATACAATAATACAAGTAATAGAAATTTGAAATATAGATTAATTTTAATTTAAAAAATTTCCATGAATTTTCATGGTTATACAAAAAAGTTTGGTTTATAGAAAAATTTAACTTATGGAAATATGTTAAACCAAATTATTGTAGTTTAATGATATACATATATTTTTTAAGTTTTACAATTTCAGTTTATTATGTTATTATTTCTAAAAAATGTGTTCAGAATTCATCTACTAGATAAAATTAAAATTTACTTTAAAAAATATAATTTTTAATGAATTAGAATTTTTAAAATATTTTCATTTCTTACTGAATAGCTCTCTTTAGAAGTTGTTTTACTTAAATTCCATGACAAATATTTTTAAAGTGTATAATTGATAATTTTAATACTTGGAATTAAGATGTGAAAAATATAATAAAGAAAAACGTTATTTTACTATTGATTTGTTGTTAAGAAAGCGAAAAGTCAATAACAGAAATGAATTATGTTTTCTAAAAATAAATATTATTTATTTTTTATACCTTACGATACTAGAAACACAATCAGAACAACCTTTATAAACTTAAGAAATCATAAAAAAGAACTCTATTACGAAATCATAATAAAACAGATTGACCTTGTGTTCGATTATTTCTTTTCGAAGTCTGATCAACATTTCAAACGCGTTAAAAACCCACGCTGCGAAAATATCGTCACGATTTTGTAGACACTTAAAAGAAATTGTTAACGCAGATGGATTTTTTTTAAATCCGATCAATTTACGTTCCGCCTCGAACCGTGTAAATCCTTCGAATCGCCACACGCTTCCGGTACATCGATACCGTTTTCTATTACGAAAACATTTTAAACAACCATATTATATAATAATATTGATAAATAGATCATTGACTACTAATTAAATTGCCAACTGTTCGTATTTTTCACACATACTTTCAATCGATTAATTTTATACTATAATTTATTGAAGTCCGTATATGTACAAATCATTATTTGTCTGTGTATTAATTGCTCTTATTACAATGTTTATATATATATATATATATATATATATATATATATATATATATATATAATGATTTATGTTTACGATATACAATATTTTATTAATTCTTTTGGGTCACTGCATGTCCTTGCCAAGAATGCAGTTTACATTTAGAAAGTATTTACTATTTGCATGTGATGGTAATTGATTTTGTTGAATGAGAAGGCGTTTATATATATATATATATATATATATATATATATATATATAAATATATATATATCCGTGTTTTTACTTATACCTGAATTATATGAAGCATGCAAAAAGTAATATTAATCATTGTAAAATAACTGGACGTGTAGAAAAACCCGATTGTAACGAGTCACATATCTCACGTTATCAGTTTGAAATTTCAATTCAGATCGATCGTTGGTATTTGCATGTCATGTTTCTTATATTATTCATTCGAATCCGCTGTTACAATAATATATAAGCAGCTTAATTGCCGGTTTATTGCATGTGCTTTATAGGATGACTAGACAGAAAGCGATTAATTGTGTAACGAATAATTGAATATCATCGTGGGTAGACATTTTTATTTACTATTTTCAAATTTCTATAATGAACTTGCAATATAGAAAATTAATAATTCAAATTGTCCTATAATTAAATCAATTTTTTTTATCAAACAACATTATTCGCATTTATATGAAAATATTCATTTTTATGGTTTTAACTTTAGAACTTTGTATAAAATAGTTTATAATAAAATAATAATAATAAAAAAATTAAGAGAAGAGGCACAGTTTTGATTATTAAAAGAATAATGAATGTTTGAGAATGTATGAATGCTTCATTTTTTTTTAATATATTAAATAAAAATTCATAAAATTTACATTAGTCTATAATTTTCATTTCTATAAATATAATATTTTAAAACTACTAACAATTAGTAACGAAATGGTTAGTGTATAATTGCTCTAATGTGATTAAAACATTTTTTCAACCACTAATAGTTTTTTTATAAAAAAAATTTTGATCTCATTTTAGTAGTGTTTAATGTTTCCAAATAGATCTATCTGAAAAATTACTAAAAATAATATCGGAATACGTTGGTAATTTAATTGTATTTGTACCAAATATAGTAGAGATTATATAGTGTAATATTAAATTATTGATTCAAAAATGGAATACAAGGGAATTAATTTTTGAATCTAAAAATATCGAATTAATTTTTTATATGAGCTTTAACTAAGTAGATCAGCACACAAGAAAACGACTGTAGATAACAAACGGTCGTGAAAATACCGATACATATTTGCCAATTATGTTGACATGAGAAAAAAATTGCACATATAAGCACGTACTCTTACATACATAACGTACACGTGTTCTATTGAACGTTTAAACATATCTCCATGTAATCGTATGATCTATCCGCATATATCCGTACGGAGAGAGCATAAAATAACTAACGTAGTACTATGTTATACATCCACAACTGCAATATTATTGTTATTCTGTCGACGCCCACAATGACGGCCGTGTGGGTCGCCGACAGCAAGACCACTCTCACCATACGTACCATGTAGACGAATTATTGTAATACTCAGGCACGGACTTATTTATAAATATATGTATCACATGGTCATGGACATTGTTTTATTATTATTTAACACCCCTCAGTTATTTCCAGTGTGTTAGATCAGTTTCGAATACAATAGAAGATTTGTTTAAGTGTTTTTTAAGAATAGCAAAAAAATAATTTATAATATTAAACGGGTTTACAATAAGATGAAACTCCTACATCTCTCATGCTACATTTATTTTCAATTAAAAAAAGTTTTGTCTAATACATTTTATTTCTTGAAATTTTTATTGCATATTGTTTATGTATAATGACTAAAAATAGTATCTGTAATCGAAACTAGATATATTTTAATGAAATTTTAGATATTTATACAATAACTATATATATACATAAATTATTCATTATTGCAATATTTATTATAAAGTTTAAATTAAAATGAAAAAACTTAAGTGATATGAATTGTAGAAAAAATAAATATAAAAGAATTGAAAATTCTATTCTTCGTGACTATATTTTGTCAGTTTTTAATTTTTCCAAAGAAACTAAGAACTACATTAAGAAATATTTCAGAAAAAATAAATAATTTAATATAAAAGATGATAGTCATAAAATTCATACGAATTATTTTATTGTTAATTTTATATTCGGGTAATCTTTTGAAACGACATACATTCTTGAAATATTGAAGCATTAAGAAATTTCATTTATATCACATGTAATACATAATTGTTATTTGGTTGCACAAATAAAACTGCAAAAATGTATTTTCATTACTTCTTCTCATAATATAAAATTTACCAGATTTTTTTCTACACTTTTCTTAAAAACAAAAAATTATATATTCAGTTAAATTAAAATATAATTTATTAACCATTGTTTTTATTTTCATACCGAATATAAATTAAAGTAATTTTTGCACAAAGTCACAATTAATGCAACCAATAAAGTAATTTGCACTACTCCACTTTCACGTATAATCATTTGTATTATAACTTTAGTCTAACAATATATATATATATATATATATATATATATATATATATATATATATATATAATATGTATGTATGGGGGCAACATTTATGTATAAACATAAGTAAACAAAAAGAATCTAGTACAAAGTAACATCGTAGTGGTTATTAATAAACATATAATTAAAATATAATGATTCTATTGTCCGTATAAAAGTTAATTATATCTTATGCATAATTTGAAATTAATATTCTAAACTAGATTCAGAACGATTAATTTGAAAATAATGTTTATATAAAGGTGTGTGCAGTGTGGACGTATTCATATATATATATATATATATATATATATATATATATATATATATATATATATATATATATATATTATTTTATATCAACGAATTTGATATTTCTTTAAATACAAGTTCTTTCTGTTATTATCTGCAATATTATTATTATATATTGTTTGTGAACCGTATGTAAATTTTCCATTACAGCAAGTTAATTATTTATTACATCCTGTTTTAAGATTTAAAAATAATTGTTGTTATAATGACATATATATATCAGAGCAATATTTTAATTTAAATTGTTTTACATGTGTTTATTTCGATAATATTTACTGTTATTTATTTAGATATAAATTTTACTAATTAGTTTAACATGTAGTTACTTAATTCTTACACTAATATTAATATCTTCACAAATTCCAATACTTTATAAAAACATTTAATATTTAATTTCTGTCTGCTTTTTAAACTATGTTAATTTCTTATACACATTTTAAAACTCTTTGTTTAAAATCGAACTGTATAAATCCAATACGAATTATAGTTAAGTTCAAATACATAACGACTTAACAAGTGAAAAACTGAGAATAATTCAAAAACGTGGTATGCATTCTGTCGTCTGTTATAAGATTTATAGGCCTAGTAATAATGTTACTAAGAGTTGTTCAGAAAATCTTCATTTCATAGAACACGAGTCGATCATGACAGTCACAACAATAAATAACATACTGAGTGCCATCTTTTTTTTAATAACATATATTGTTAATAGTGTAAAAGATACATTTATGTATTTATCGTGGGAAGTGTCTATATGAACTAAATAAAATACTATTGAAAAACTGTTAATTAAAACAGAAATACACATGTTTTCAAAATAAAAAAAAGTAATGACCTGAATATTTTTTATAATCAATTAGATTTACAAATGATTAATTTATAATACAAAAAATAAGCTGTGGAGTGACTTATAAAAAAATGTTGTATATATATATATATATATATATATATATATATATATATATATAAAATAACAAATTTGCTATATATTTTTATTATACAAGATATAAACAAGATAAATGTTTCAATTGCTTTTCAGATCAATTTAATATCTACTTATTAAGATACAATCAACAATAATTGATTTACAATAAACAAATAGCTTCGAATAATAGAAAACTTAGATAAATTCGTTGTGAAAGGTTTTTCTTGTATAACGATTCCATAACGATCTGCAATCTATGAAATGTCACGATCTTGTAGTTATATATATTTCAATATAATTAGGTATATATATATATATATATATATATATATATATATATATATATATATATATATATGTAGTGAAATTTGATTTAAAAAATGTCTAACCTTGATATTCGATAGTTGAAATGTTCAATTCTCGCACGCATGTAATCTAATTCTATAATACAGCTCTGTGAATGAGGAAACAGAATTTTACCTTTTCTGGCTAAGAGGACGATAACAGTATGCGTGCTAAACTTGTTAAACGTGAGATTGTATTTTTATTTCTACGACTGGTGTTTATGTGTGTGTATTCAGGTTTTATTATATATATATATATATATATATATATATATATATATATATATATATATATATGTAAATATGTATGTACATATGAATGTAGTGTATATATGTATGTGTATATATACTTCCGAGATCACTAACGGTCACAGAATTTATGAACGCAACGTTTCAGTGTAACAAAAGGCATTTACAGCAAGCACGTCGTGATCTAGCACGATTTTAATTGTGAATTGTTGGTCGCTGTGGCGTATTGGCCCGCGTAAATGAAAATTGTACGTCGTCATGATTGTAATGGATCTATAACAGAAGTACAAAGGCCTTTACAGCTGTTAAAAATTAATTTCCTTTAATAACGTCTGTTGAATGAGACATTTATCTAGTAATGATTCAAAGAGGCTGAAAATTATATATATATATATATATATATATATATATATATATATATATATATATGTATGTACATTTTATAAAAAAAAATCAAAACTATTAAATATAAATCAGAGATAATTCATTATTCTGAATTTTTACGGATGAGGAATTTACTAAAAATTACTTGTTATTAAATCGTTTCAGTTGGGGAAATCAAAAGTACCCATATACATATATATATATATATATATATATATATATATATATATATATATATATATATGTATAATGTGAAGAAGTCATCAGATTATACAAGTCTATGTAAATTCATATTTAATTATCGTAAATATAAATCTTGAATTCTCACGAATTTCTCATTGTTCACAAACATGGTTTTTGTTTATATAAGAGTGGACTCTTTCTTAATAAATGCTTTTTTGTGTAGTGAAAGTGTGTAAATATATACAAGATTTAAATAAATATTTTAATAATTGGAAAAAATGAATTGTTCACAATACTGCTATTAGTAGAATTAATGAACCATATTTGATAAAACATTTAGATATACAGGATAGAAATTCAGTTATGTATTTTAGTAAATATCATTTATATATATATATATATATATATATATATATATAAATTCACATTGTTTATAGCCATAATTACTTTTTTTATTTATTTTATTTCTATATCACTAGACTATAACCTAATTATTACCAACGTATAGAAACAATATGGGGAATTAGTATTTTTATTATCACTGTATTTTTTAAAAAATGGAAATAAAACGTCGAATATTAGACAAGATGTTTGTGTTTCAAATATATATATATATATATATATATATATATATATATATATATATATATATATATATAAAGGAAATGAATTTAATCTGCGGTTATTAAATCCCTGTATAAATTCATTAAATATGAATACAGGAGGGGGAATTATTTAGTAATAATTTCAGTTCATCTATAATCAAGTTCAACGTCGCTTATAATAAAACGCAGCAGGGAATTAATTTGAAATCGGACAACTTTTTATCGCGACTTTTCGAGCGAATCGACCCTGCTGCAAATTACACAAGTGTCTGTACAACAATTTATATACATATATATATATATATATATATATATATATATATATATATATATATATATATATATATGAATATAAAATTACTATCAAGTGTTGAAACTGCCGGATGTACTGTGAACTTGTGTATTTTCCCGGAGAATTAAATGTTTTGTTTATAAAATAATACTACATTGTAACAAATTAAATTTTTATAAGTTGTTTTAAGACAGAGAATGTAACTTTTTTGTCTATTAATTTGTTACGCTTGAAATGTTAGTTTTGTTAATATTGAACAGTTTATTTGTTATTGACAAATTTATAATTATTGTCTGATTATAAAAATCTTTTCGGTTTTTCTTAAGAAATAAAATTTATTGTTATAACAGTATTAGAAGTACATAATAGGAAAAAAGTGTTAATAGCAAATAAATGTTTATTGTAATTTTTTATGAAATGTTATGGTATTGGAGATGAGTGGTTTATTTGTGTAAAAAATACATTGTAAAAATTATACAATTAAATAATATTAATAATAATATATTGGGTTAGAATTGAAAATTCAATCATATTTTGAAATAGAATTTATCTATCAAAATATATAATAATATTGTAAAATATTTAAAAATCATACAAACATTTTAACTACTTGTTAAAAAATGCAAGATTAATTATTATAACGTATTTTATAAGAATTAAAATTACATATTATAAATAAAATACATTAGAACAAAAAATATTGAAAATATAATTCTGTAGTAATTTTTGTACAAAATTATTTTTTTAAAAAAATAGAATATACGTACATATTTTTTTAAAAAAAATATGAGATACAATCAGTACATTGACATTCTAAAAAGTGTTCTAAAAATTTTCATTTTAACAGATGTTTTTAAAAAATCGATAGCGAATTCTAGTATTGAATGAATGGATTCTCTAGACACAATTAAGAATTATGTGTACATATATACATGAATATATATATATATATATATATATATATATATATACCTAACATAAATTTTTCGTTTGCAAATTTCTATTATCTGAAAAAGTTTAGAAACATTAATCAGTTCCGAACTATTGAACTGTAAACTGGCGATAATAAAATAAGACAAGACTGAACGCATCGCTACCTCCGATTCAATCATGATTGATTCATTCTAGTCGGTTATAATAAATTCAACAAACACTCCATAACGTGTGGGAAACATTCCTACATTAAATATCTCTAATACACACATACACAGGTAAATATATATATATATATATATATATATATTGTCTTTATATAAGTGTATAACATGTGGTCTTACCTCCACTGGATCGAATTGCGTCCAAAGATCATTAATGGGATCTCGTATTAAAAAAAAGAACATTGAAACAATAATGGAGATCATATGGTATATGTATGTGTATAACCAAATCGTCCGAACCATCAGATATACAAAATAGCTATTACTGTGTCGACCTTACATGTACCACCCACATTTTGTTTAAATTGAAGGTTCTCTGATAGGAACTGAAATGAATATGAAAAAAATGTATACGTGTATTCTATTTGTTATAATTTACGGAGCCAAATTTGTTACATTTTTAGATTAAGATCCATTTTGATGTTTTTTCAATATATTTTTTAAATATAGGGTCAAAGAGTTTTATGTTTAATTGAATGAAAAACCTACATTATTTTTTTATCAAATTTTTGTAGTATAAATGAACAGATATTCAGTCGGGTTTTTTTTATTATAGTAATTTGTATACGTAATCGAATCAATTTGTAAAGTCATAAATAATCTGATTGATTATAAAATTTATTTTTTATTAAGTAAAAAAAGTTTTTTTTATATTAACTATTATAAGTGGGTGTATGATACATAGGTGTAATGTAGAAATATACGTACTTAGGAAGCGTGTATAATTTATTATTAGTAAGACATATAAAACACACACATATATGTATATATATATATATATGTGTGTGTATGTGTGTGTGTGTGTGTGTGTATGTATACTATATAGAATTATTTTCAGAAATAAATCAAAATTATCAGTTAAATATTATGAATGACAATATTCACCTCCAATGATTATTTTTGTTATTTATAGTTTTTAAAAAAATAAATCATATTTAGTTTTTATATATATTAAAAAAATTCATCAAGTTTCAACAAATATTTATTTATTTTTTTCAATATTTATTGAATACAGATTAATATTAACTTGTTTTTAAGGTAAAATATTATCAAATTCAAAATGATATTTAATTTATAAAAAAAGAATCATTTGAAATTGGCATTAAAAATATCACTGCAGAACTTACAAATTATTTTTCTAGTTAATTTCATATATTAAAATAAAGAATCACTAAATATTTATCATGTACAATATTTTTAAATAATTTTATTGTAAATAGTATTTTAATAAATATAGAAACATGATAATTAACAAAGAAGCTTAACCCTTTAACTGTTTATGTCGAGTATACTCGTCGGAGCGAAACGAAAATTTTTCGCATAATGTCGAGTATACTCGTCGTGAAGATAAAAAAAATCGCATTCGTATTATTATTAAACGAATCAACTGTAATTTTTTTCCCTGAAAAAGGGCAAATAAAGATCTTTTAAAAAATGTACATTTTAGAATATTTGTTAGTCTGGCAACTTTATTTATTTTAATACACAATAGCTTGTATATTTTCTAAAAAATATATATTTATAAAATATATATTTATAAATAAAAAATATATATTTTCTAAAAAACCAACACGCAACTTTTGATTTTTAATCATAATTGCCTACTTTTATAGGCAGAAACATTTTACTCTGTTTATGTCGAGTATACTCGTCTTCGCTGGAAAATAATTAAGCAGGCAGAAAAAGTTTTTCGAAACAAAATTAAACAGTTAAAGGGTTAAATAAATAAATTGAATTTATTTTAGACATAAAAAAAATCAGAATGATATTAATTAGCGATATAAAGATTTTAATAAAAAAAATAAAGAGGAAAAATTTACAAGAGGTTTTTATTCAGCAGTGGATTTACAGAAATTGGAAATGATTGTATATATATATATATATATATATATATATATATATAAATATTTGTATGTGTGTATGTATTTATATGTATATTCGTTTAGATTCAAATCGTTCACTGTATTGATTTAGAGGTTAAAGACTTAGAGAAATTCAACAAATCATTATGAATGATTACATTTTCCATCGAACATAATACCAAACTGGTATAAAAATAGCTACCGCTGTGCTCGAAATATACTTGAAATACATTAAAAATATTATATCCGTGTTTCATTTTTCAACACAATATAATGGTCAAATTTCTGTTATTATTGAACGCATAAATGAATGACAATGAGGTCGATTATATATAATTTACAAATATAAGAGCTTTAAGTACGACGTTTTTCATATATCAAAAACAATTAATGTCTTATTAACACAGTGCGTTGTTCTCGTTTAACGACATAAACGGCAATATGTAGGTTACCCTTAAACTGATCCAGCCTAAAGAATTGATTGAAAAACAAAGATCTTATCGTGGAATTTATTTTGAATAATATTTATGGCTGTTTCGTACTATAAAATTTGCATCTGGCCTGATTCAAAGATACTGGAATTTAAATTATATTTATTAAATTGTAATTATTTTGTAATTTATTTAGATGTATGTATGCAATTATATTTAATATTTATTATCTCAGCAGTGTATAGTAATTATTTTCATTTTCATCTCCCAAATATTTTTTATTAAGTTTGATGCCAACGACCATTTCGTTCAATTATCTTTAAAGTGAATATACGTTTCATGATTTTTTTATTTGAAATAATTAAATTCCAATTGTTTGAAATAAAAAGAAAAATATATCTGTAATACATTTCTAGAGACTTTTCAAAGGTATTATTTTTTTTGTTAGAATTATATAGTTTCTATACATGTGAATGGAAATTTAATTAAATTTTAGACCATAATATGTGTTATATAATTTTTTTTATGAGATTATAATAATTTATAACACTAGAACTAGCTTCAACATTTGTATCATCTGTAGAAAAAATTAGAATTATTTATTTTCTCATATACTTCTATCTCTCCCTCGGGATTATACAAATATTCAAAATTTCGTAGTTGTAATGTTACTTAAAAAGATTGATATATAATTTAGTGTATGATATTATTGAATATTTTTATAGAATCTTAGTAATTTGTATGATTTACTATGTACAGAAATAATATAATTTTTATTAAAATATTTTTGTACAATTTCTTATTAAGATTATCGATTTTTTTAGAATTATATGAAAAAAATATTGTTGTGAGCACTTTTATTCTAGTTATAATTACTTTGCAACTTGTTAACGTATGATTCTGTTAAATTACAAATTGTATTTTATCCTATCAAAAAATATTTTTCAATACAAAGTATCCATTTGATATCGATTTAGTTTATTTTTTGAAATTGCAAAGCTTTTCAATTAATTATAATTTATTATATTTAAAGAATTAAGAAAAACATAAATAGAAAAATAAAATTACAGTTAAAATTACAAATACTAATAATTTTATAAAAAAATATTCTGTAATAAAAATAATTTTGTTTTAGGATCAGAAGTTTCTTCTCTTTATCTTACATATATATATATATATATATATATATATATATATATATATATATATATATATATATATATATGTATGTATGAATAAATCAGTGTATCATGGAGGATATTTTTTTTGTGTCACAAAGAACGAAATAAATTAGCATTTATGTAAATGTCCCCCAGACCCATTGCGTGAATTTCATATTCCCAAAGTGTTGAATGTAGGTGGAGACATATGTAATTATCAAATTTTTATGTACGGATAATATTTTATTCGTTGTCTGTTGTTTTTTTCTATCAACGAGACAGTTTCATCTTATCGTATATTCGTAGACAGTCTGTTTGTTTGATTTATTTTATCTGGCATATTAGACAGATTATTGACGATATCGAATTTTAAATAATTATCTGAAGTTTCGCTGTAGGAGACCAACAAATCTTATACATATATATATATATATATATATATATATATATATATATATATATAAGTTATGAAATATCCTGTTATCCTACACTTATTTTTATTTCTAAACGGTGACAACATTGAATGTGCTTTCATGGACTCATGACATTTTCTGTAAAAGATGTTTTTATATGATTTTAATTTATTTCAGACAGAATAACATTAATGTAAAGTCTTTAAATATATATATATATATATATATATATATATATTTATATATAACATTTGTTTCGATGTCATATGTAATTAACATGATTATTTATTCTCATATAGTTGCTTTCCAGTGAAAAAATAAAAAATAATACATTATATAGTAATTATATTCTAAAATTAATTCTTTTTCCATGTAATTTAATCATTGTTTGAAGGACATTTTTCGTTTATATAATCAATTAGTTCCAGTTAGAGTAGAAAAATACTGAAACAATTTGATATTTCAATACAAAATTGAACTAATTAGTTAGAAAATAATTCCAAATAGGAAATAAAAAATTGGGTTTAGAAAGATTGTATTGATCTTATTTCTATGTTTATATATAGAAATACTAAGTAATTTTTTAATTATTATTCTATGTTTGAATCAAAAAATGTTTTAATTTATAATAAAAAAATTAATGTAGATATATATAGAGAATACTTTTTAATTTAAACTACAAATTTAGCTGATAATTTTTAAAAGAATAATTTAAAAGTAGATATACGTAGGTATTTTTTAATTAATATGAGTTTTTATTTATAATTTCGAAGAAAATAATACTTCAATTCTAATGAAAACTGTCTTAAAATTAGAACTAATGATATTATTTTTATAATTGCAAAATTTAATAAACTAATATTATTTTCAAATTAATTTAAAATATAAATTAGTTAAAACTTAATAAAATTTTTAATAAATTACAATTTAAATATGTATACACACACATACATTTATATATATATATATATATATATATATATATATATATATATAAATGTATGTATGTATATTTTTCATTTTTTTGAACACTAACCAAATAAAGATACTGTATAATGATTTCTGAGAAACCTCGTAAAGATATCAAACATATGTTTCTTCGAAATATATTACATAAGCTACTCCAACCACAATAGAAAAAAACATACAACGTAAATTCTTTAACGTATAAAAAATACGTTCTTACGAACTGTTTTCAAAACAGGTAGAACTTTGAATAGGATATTTGTTTATGAAGGTATGTGTAGAATGAAAGAGTCCTTAATTAACGAGCCATTCAGGTAAATGTACAAAACAAATATAATCCTAATGATCGGAAACTCCCAAATAGATAATTCTACAGAAATTATTTGAAGAGTATTTATATATATATATATATATATATATATATATATATATATATGTGTGTGTGTGTGTGTGTGTGTTTATTTCCAAGAACAACGAATAAAATAAAATTTAAAAATATATAAGATAGGGAGTCACATTTTATAAAAATGAATTTGAGAGTTTTTTACAAAAAATAATCATATCAGTCAATTGGGGAGAAAAGGAATATAAATAAAAAAGAAAAAATTCAGTTTTATCTGATTTGTTATTGATTTATGAAAAAAACTAAAAGATGTGATTGATGAATTAGAGTGGTATTTTTTTAGTCAGCAGAAAAATAGGATTCTACATAACTCGTTAAAAAATAAAAATATGATTTGAATATGTTTGTTAGTCTGAAGAAAATTGAAATAAATGATACATATTTCAAAGAAGTACTTTTATTTGAATCAGATGGTTTTTCTAGAATATATATATATATATATATATATATATATATATATATATATATATATATATATATATATATTGATAAGGAATGTGTTTTTGTGAAACGTGTAAAGTTTCAAGTGCATAAATTAGAAACTATTAACTGGATATGTACACAAAAATAATAAATAATTAACAGCTGACCTAATTAGTGGATGGTTCGTTTATTATATGATCACTTTCCGTGCGTGAAGGTCGGCCAAGGTAGAAGAATGAGTGGCGCAGGTAGATCGGCCAAACGTCTGACTGCCCGGCACGCTTACCATGTCCAAGTCCGCGATTTATAGAGTCGTGTACCGATCGACGGACGCCCATCGACCGGCAATGTGTGTAGTAAATTCGACATTGTAACTTACACACATATGTATGTACATTTACCACAAATTATATTTTAGTTTGTAATTGTCCCTTCACGTGTTACGTTTAATGTTGTCTTCGTAAACTAAATAACGGAATGATGTAAATATATGGATCGATCCTTGAATTGTTTTTTTTAACAATAATAGAATTTTAAATAAATTTTGATCATTTTTGATCATCAAAATATACACATTTTGTTTATCATGATCTCTATAGAACAAATCATGTATACTTTTTCGTTGTAAATCTTTGATCAAAATGAAATAAACTTGTGACTTACTAATATCAATGATATTCTCAATTAATGTTACAAACAAGTAAAGATAATTTTCAATTAATTCACGCATTTTTTTCATATATATATATATATATATATATATATATATATATATATATATATATTCTTTTTAACTAGTTAAAATATACCCTCTGTATTTATAATCTTCCAAGAACTCTCTACCTTTCTTAAATTTTGGGTACTCTATTAAACTGTTTCTTCTTCAAAAGCGTTTAACAGTTGAAGCATTTCCGTTATTTTTAAAATTGTTCTCTATTCCATATTGCTTTTTCGAAGAAAGTCAAAAAGGTACTGTCACATTTATCATTATAACTAATGACATATGAATTTCGACCAAACTATTTTAAATAGAATTACTTCTAATACCGAATTTGGATACTTTTGGGCCAGTTCGTGTATTATCAAAAGTATTCTTTAAATATATGAATTCATTTAAGTCGTTGCAAATATATAATACATGTTTTTAATTGTCTTATACAATTCATGCATTAAAAATCATAATTCACTTTTTCAAACAGCTTTTTTTGTTTAATACTACTATAAACTGATTTATTATTTACTCGTATGAATGACAGAACTGTTTTAATACAGACTTCCAAAAAAATTCGACCGGTTTCAAATCGCAAAAAACCCGTTGGTCACGTAACATTTTAAGATTTTATTCAATTAAAACGATACGATAAATGCGCAATCATGTCCTGTAATTTGTGGTTTTTATTTTATTTATATATATATATATATATATATATATATATATATATATATATGATATTAATTTTACATAAAGTCAAACTGCTTTATATCGAACTGTTTCTATCAATTTTTTAAAAACTATAAACATTAATCTATAAAAGCACAGAATATTTTTGAAAAGCATTCTCTAAAGATTGTGAAGAGAAAAATATAAACTGTTGTCAAATGAAAAAAATATATAGAAATTATTCAATTACTTCAGTATATTTTTAGACATATATTTTAAAAAATATTTGTTACCTTGTAATAAATTAAATACCTTTTTTTAATTTATTCTTCGGAAAAGGTAATAAATTAAATAAAAATAACACATTAATTAGACTAAGTTGTATAACGTGCACTTTAGTAATTGTTCATTATTTAATATCCGTGTTAATTATATTTTTATTACACATTCTATACAGATACATACATATACATATATATATATATATATATATATATATATATATATATATATATATATATGTATTCGAAATTGAGTCTCATTGTTTATTGATATCTGTCAGTATTAAATCATCGAGGTCGTACGGTTCGCGTCGACTGCAATCTATCATAATTAAGACGACGGATCTTCCTTCATTAACGTTTGATTTTAGTGGACGGCGTGTACACAGATTTTATAGCACTATTCAGCAACGGTCCATAATTAATTTTATCGATGGTTTTATGGACTTTTTTTAGACATTATACGCCTATAATAAATACTTGTCAAGTTTCTACGGTCGTTGTGTTTGGCGTTCTGAATAAATATTTAAATTATGAATTTTTCAATAAGTCATTATTATATAATCGATGAATTTCTCATGTTAATTACCATAGTATTAAAATTGAAAGTCATTAGTTTGAGAAGAAACGTTTGTTATGGATGGAAAATTAATCAATAATCAAAGAAAACAGGTTTGAAATTTGATGTGAGATTGTGATGTTTTTTAATAAAAGTAATTGAAATTATTTTGGAAATAATGATGAGTTAAATTAAATTGATCATCCTATTTTGTATCCTAAAATACAAAATAGAATAAATGACAAAAAATGTATAAATAAAAATATATTTATTTTTAATATACAATATAATTTCATTAAAAATTTTGCACATTTATGATTTTCCTAAAATTTATTTTTTAAAATATCAATTTCAAAACATCCAGTAGCTGAAATCAATTCTTTTGTTGTATAATGAATTACCACATTACTAGTTCTTAATTATATAATAAAATTTATTTATAATTGACTTTTAAAAATAATTATAAAAAATGATTCAATTTAACAAGACTAGATTTTAATTTAAGTAAATTATTTTCAAAATAATAAATTCAATTTATTATTTACAATTATTAAATAAATATTTTCATTTTTTATTAATATTACCATACATACATTGAAATTTTATTTATATGTATGTAAATATATACTATGTATCTATATTATATAAAAATTAAAACTACTCCTGATACTTGTGATTTATTGGAGTTTCGTCGTTAAAAAACTTCGAAGGACGCTGATTACAATCAACCTTAAAAATAGAAAAATAAAAACGTATAAATAGAGTGCACATTTATAAATTATCCTGTTTTAGAGAAATAAACTTTTTTCATTAAATTAAAAAAAAAAATATTTAGAACGAGGTTATTGTTATTTAAGTAATTTTGTGCAATAGTGTAAATATTTCATAAAATATTATAGAAATAATACACTTTTTTCAGAAGTTTTTAAAAGAAAATTAATTTCTAATTTGCAAACTTTCAACTAGATTTACGTTTTAAAATCAATTTATGAACACTAAACTACAGTTTTTAAAAACTGAAAAAGAATTAGAAAAAGTGTTAGTAGATTAAAGTGCACATAAATTTTCTAAGATAAAAAATTAATAGGTATAAAATAATTACTCAATTGACTATTATTTTGTATAATACAACAATTTTATATTTTCCATAAACCGAATATAAAAAAATATACTTGATCTTATTATTACGTATGGTTTGTTCCTGAGTAATTATATTTTGTTATATGTTCAGATTTTATTCATGCCATGGTCAATTTTTTAAAGAATATTTTAAATATAAATAGGAACAATGTATAATCTGGATATTGAGATTTAAATTCAAGTAATTACAATTATAAAGTTTATAATTTTATTTCAATTTTTTTTTAAAATGCAAGACCGGTAATGGCTGTAATTAAGGTTAAACAATATGTAATATAAGTCATCCATGCATATATATATATATATATATATATATATATATATATATATATATATGCATATAATTTATTATTTCATAATATATTAAATGTATATTTAACCTCGGAAATCAAGTAATTTCAATAAAAACTCTTAATTGTTCTAACAATATGAATATAAATAAAAACAATTAAATTATGAATATATAAATACAAATATATTATTTTTACGATGATAATCGTAAAAAACGAAAGTGATTCAATTAACCTAGATAACTGTGAGACACCGAACCGCATCTCCGAATCTTTGATTTTTCTATAAAAGAAATAAACCGCCTCGTAAAAAAATAACAGTACCGTACGTTCTTGGTCTTCCGTTGAAACTATGTACACCTCTTAAAAATAATTGTATATAATTACAAAGTCATCATAGCCCGCACCATCCAAATATAGACTTCGAGCGGATGTTTTAAAACCGGAGTGCAATTAATCGTCGAAAAGGATACAAGGAGTATATATAAAATAATTAACGTGTTTCGACACTTTTATTGATAATTTGAGCGGACATTTATTCATCGTAGGCTAAAAACAAATATCTAATTTAATGGATATGTGTGTGGTATAATGTGTCGTTTATGTACGTCGCGTTCCGTTTACTTTGTAGACCGAATGTCAACAGTAAAAGAGGAAGTATACAGAAATACTGTATGTATGATGAATGCGTTTAAATGTTTTATTTAAAGAAATTAGTAGTAGCATTATCCATTCTTTTTTTAAATATGAATGTTTGTAAAATAATATTTCATGTTTTTCTTTTATGTACATTGTGTATGTTTGTTCTTTAATAAAAGGTTCAATAACATAATTAAACTTTATATCAAATGCTGAAAATAATATATTTCAACGATTTTTTTGATTTCAATAATAAAATAAAATTATTTTCCATTTTAGATATTTGTAAATGAGACAATAATTACTCTACTAAAAAACTGATGCAATAAATCAATTGATTGAAATTTTCATAGTGATACTTTAGACTTTAAATTTTACCTTGAAATCAGTTACAAAAAACAGATTCAAGGTTATTTTACTTGTTATTCAGTTTAAATATTGTTAGTTATTGTATAAAAAATAGACTTTAAATTTGGCAACAGTAATCTGAATATAGAAATAATGTTATATAAACAGAATTGAGTCAACTGCTGAAAAAGAAACTTAGTACTGACTTCGTTTTTTATTAATCAAAAATGAAAACAAATAATTTCTAGATATAAGATAAATTGTAAAGTAGTATTTTTTATAAAAACATTTTAAAATTTAAATAAAAATAATATTAAGAACAATAAATATAAACAATTTATATTTTTTAACCAATTCTTTAAAATAGACAAAGTTTTCTGTAACGATTGACTTTAAAGTATTTTTTAAGAAAAATTAGTAATTTATATACAGAATTTCATTAACAAATATAAAAATAAAAAGATTTATAAATGACTGCGTGTGTGTACATATTTTATATTCACGTCGATCAGTTAACAGTGTGTGTATGTATGTGTATGTAACAAAATTACGACACATGGATCGTAATTAATGTTATTTTTAATCAGATTAAGAGATTTAATACATCTCTTATGCATTTAAGTGTATATAAGAATTTAATGGAAAAAATTAATTTACATTTGTATTCAGACAACAAAACAAGTAAATGTTATTCAAATGAATATTTTTTCGTACGCTGCTTCCTGTTTTATTATTTTTATTATCTACCATTAATCCATAGTTTTTCTTCAAGTGAGGCTGACATATTTTCTTACATACAAGTCAAAAACAATAAAATTGTTTGTAAAAAAGTTAACAGCAAATTTGCATATGGTGGAAAAAAATGCATATTAAATATTTGCTTTGCTGGTTTTTTTTGTATTGCATATAATATTCGTTGCTTGTTCATTACAAGGTCAAGAGAATGATTATATTTGGATATGGAATTAACAATAAAAAATGTACATAATTTTATATCTGTCTATCTATATGAATATATATATTCCTTATATAATATGTATTTAATTAAACCTGATTGTATCAGGTTTAATGGTCCTTTTCTAACTAGTTATCTAAAATATATATCTATTTGTTAGTTATTTCGTTTATAACACCTTTTATGATTTAAAATATATGTTGTTCAATTTTGGAAATAATATTATTATATTTATGATTATATATTTGAGTTTTTATGTACATATATACACACTTAGACATAAATATATATATATATATATATATATATATATATGTGTGTGTGTGTGTGTGTGTAATTTCCTATCTCTATTAATTGTTTGATAAAATCTTTCTCTTAATTCTTTTAGTTCGAATAAACTATTGTTTTTCTTTTGTATACATTTCAAAAAAAATATATATGTGTATAAAAATATTTTCATGCTATATTAAAAATTAACCTTTTTATACATTATTGTATGAAGCTATAGTAGTTGTTCGGTTATAATTTCTCACCTTGTCCTAATTAACAACCATAGTGTTTGGTTCTCTTTTTATATAAACACATTTTTTTATCCACATATATTTCAAATCCGTCCATTGTTTCATTCCTTTCAACATTTGAATCGTGCTTCGTTAAACGATTTTTGAATTAAAAATCGAACGGAATTTATTGACAAAAAAAAAAACGTTTGTAATGTTAATAGCCGTCGACCGGATAATAATAATTATGGGTAATGACCATATAAGTACCGAACGTACGTTTTCACTTTTCTGTGTGTAAAATATGAATCACTATTGGTACGTTACTCAAGTATACGTTACTACTTTATTGGACGACAGTACTAAAATACCCATCGATGATGATGGTATGGTCTCTCAACTCGTCTTTGATACAGAGGTGCATTTCTGCGACGTTACTGCTTCAACAAGCTGTTGTTGTTTCTGTTCGGTGAGAAAAACTAGTCTTCTGTCTGTGGTGCGTGTATTGGAATGCGCGTTGCAATGTTGTCTCGCGATGGATTTATCATAGACAGCGACAGTAGGTACTTATAAATTAAATCATAAATGTCTAATATCGAGAGTAAATGTATAAAATAAAATATATTTTATTCAATACGTAAACAATAAGTTCAATACTATCTTTGGTTTCTCTAAAAATGTTAATCATGTAGGACTTTTCTTATTAGAGTTCTATGAGATTTGTTTTTTTTAAAAAAGAAATGAGATTATTAGCTTCTTGTCCAAACTTCAATTTATAGGAAACTCCGACTAGGAATTAAAAAAATCTCATGCATGATAGGTAGTGATGTATGTCACTAAGCCACTGATCAATTAAACAATAATATTTAAATCATATAAATTTTTGAAACAAATCAAAAATAGAAAAAATAGAAACATTTACAATGCAAAATTATATTTTTTATTGTTTTGAGATATCACTCCTGTTTTATATTACGTAATTAAATTTAAAAAATTAAATTTCTTGTAAAAAAAATATACAAATGACAATGACAAAAATATTCAAAAAATAATGAAAAAATTGTTTAAATAAATTAATCGGTTATTCGTTAACGTATTACTAAGAACTAAATAAGGACTATATAATAACTGTTGAAAATTGAATTATTTATTTTAACAGAAAATCTATCTTAATTAAAATTAATATAAGTGATTTTTTTTGTTACTACGGAGGTCACTTTAACTTATTAAGGAGAAAATCTGATTTTTTCAGATTTCCTTTTTAACTGTTCATAAATGTTTAAATTAATCGAAATAAATTATTGCAAGAGTAATTTTTTATAGCTTTTTGTACGATTTTGTTAAAATATTGATATTTTTAATGAAACGTGAATTTATTAAAACGATTTTGGATCCATATAAGGAATTTATACATTGAATAAAATCACAGAACTAACAATTACCCTCGCAACTATTTAAAGACAAGTAGTACTATCCAAAATTCTTTTTAAGAAACGGTACGCCACTGATTACTCTATCGGAAGCCGACGACACATCAAACACACATACACATTCGTGAAATAAACGTAATGTACTTGTAGTAGCAACATAACGATGACAACGAAACGAACATGTAGTCATTACCTTTTGTGCGTTTGAATTTTACGACTTTACGTACGGTTCTTTTTTGCTTTTGCGAAACGTGCGTACACGCGTATTTGTATTGACGTCTATGGTGGTCAACTATTTTCGGAAGAGGGAATCTTGGGTGGTATCATTGTAGCTTTGCGTACGTGTGACTGGTCGTCGCGACGGACATAATTATTCACTGGAAACGAGAGTTGTAAATACGTAACGACTTTATTGATTTACGAGTTCACATATTTTTCTAGTTACATTCTCAGAATTGATAAGCGTTCCAGTAATCGATTATCATTTAAGAGTAAAAAAGTATTTGTACGATTGAATATATATATTTGAGTAGTGTTGGAATTAATAATCAATACATTAATTAAATTAAAATCATATTCAAAGTACATTACAACACATAGTGTTTATAAATTGTTTCGAGTTTAATTTATGAGTCATAGTTTTGAAGAATTTTTTTCATTGTCATATATTCGAATGGAATCAATAAGTAGTCCAAACAAAGCAATATATAAATTGCATTGAATCAAAACGAAACAGCACCTATGTAAAAATGTATATATTAAATGTATATGAGGTGTTATACGACTTAACGTTCGTTAAAAGCCATTTCTCACAAGTTGTACGTTTTGACTACGTTTGACATTAAACGATAAAAATTAACTTTCAAATTTCTCGTGCATAATAGATACGATGTTTGACATTTTTTCAATCTAAAATAAAGAATATTGATAAAGTGAAAGTGGATAATGTGTATCAATCAAACAATTTACCAAAATTGAAAATGGAAATGTTGTAATCCTAACACACAAAACACTTGACCCCGTCTTAAGATTAGGTTACTAAACATGTGTTGTCATACGGACACACACAATAGACTTTGATAGACATACATACATACGTTTGTTTGTATGTGTGGGTATATATATATATATATATATATATATATATATATATATATAGAGAGAGAGAGAGAGAGAGAGAGAGAAGACATAATTGTAAAATATAAATAATTTTTCTGATCTAATTTTATAGTAACACTTGATAAACTGAAACTAAATTTATAAATAATTAATAAAATGTTCTTAACACAAATACAACGTAAAATAAATATTATTGAGATTCATCGATTTTCAATAGTCATCTTGAAATGTAATATCCTGAAAAAGCCCACACTGGTCTCTAATTATATTTATTCCCGGCCAGTTTCGAAAAATACACTGACCGCCGTACGTTCCAAAAATTCATTATGTCAACAGGTTCGTTAACATCGTGTCAATTAGTCGAAGAATCCGAGAAACATGTTAACTACCGTTCAAGGCCGCCGATAAATAAACACACTTGACAATTAAAAAAAAAATAAACGTACATATTTCCGTACGGACGACGAACGCGCACGTCTCGAATAATAAACGATTATTTTATATATCGACTCCCACTGGACATCGAGACCATGTTATTCACCTCAAGAATCACGCTGGAAAAACAGAATTCTCTTACTCCCACGCGGACGTACACTTCAGGTTATTCCTTTTTCAAACAGCGACACATCTGAACATTATGTACTTATAAGATGACAAAATTGTTAATGTTTAATGAAGCTTGTACTAAAAATGGACACTTGCATACATACACATATGCATATATATATATATATATATATATATATATATATATATATACACTTATAATAAATGGGTTTTATTTAAATTTACAATCGACATATTAATCACAAAACATTTTTGAAATAAAAAATTAATAGGTTTAAAATTATCTTCAAATAATTAAGATAAAGCTTTACAACAAAAAATGTATTAAAATGAAATAAACATTTTTTTTCTTTTAAAATTTATTATTTTTTTAAAGTATCTCTTAAAGAATATAAATAGTGATCAATAAAATATACAATTTTAAAAATTAGTATTAAAACCGTGGTCAAAATACATATAAATATGTAATAATAATCCTAACTGAAATTATTTCAAAATAAATTATCTTTTGAACAGAAATAAGTAATTAATAAGAATATACATAATTGTTTTTATATAAAAATAGAAAATTTACTTATTTGCTAATATTCTTGTTTTCATAAATTTCAAAACAAATTATGCTAATAACAACAATTTCAATTTGTATCAAAACAGTTACACGTTTCTGAGTTACAAGTCACTTGAAAGTTTTTTTCTGTTACGAAACTGTACGCAATTTCTGTCCATTTCTTTGTATTCTGTGAAAAAAACATACAGCAACATATCACCTGCTCAATAAATTAAATAAGATAATACACTTGACATCCGTGAATGTTTGTTTCTTTATAAACCTGCTACAATGTCACAACAAAATTCACGTATATATATTTACATAGTTGTGAAAGCGGAAAAATTTATTTCACTTTCGTTAACGTGCTTTTTATGGAATTTTATGTCTTCGTTAAATTTTATTTTAATGGCGCCAAGAATGTAGATTTAATAACCGATACGTCTGACTCCGCATTCTTACCATTTTCAATACATTATTTAATCATTGTGTGTATATATATATATATATTTGTGCGTATGTGTGTATAGGAATCTGTTCATTAAAGACAAATATAATTATGTGAAACAAACAATTTATATATGTTTCAGTAGAAATTTCATTTTCTCTCGTTAACGTTAATTATAAGTCATCAATAGCAATCTAATTAAATCTGAATTTAATTGAGATTCCAATAAAATAAATTGACTATAAAATATCCTATACAAAAATCTGTAGTATAATGATGTCATAAAAAAACGTTAACGTTGAATAAGATGTTATTTCACGTAAATTTGATAATTTTATGTGTATGCATTTTTTAATAATTTATGAAATTAATTTGGTTATTTTTGTGTATTATATAATATATATATATATATATATATATATATATATATATATATATATATAATCATCATAAAAGCCTATATCTTATTGCTATAGCTTCTTCGAATGTCATAAGTTCTTTTTAATTATTTTCTGAAGATTCTTCCATTATTTTTTGATATATAGGATCATCCAAATCTACGGTCACATTTGAATGACTCTCTCTCTCTCTCTCTCGTGTGTGTATATATATATATATATATATATATATATATATATATATATATATAAAGTTGAATTTAAATAATTACAAATAAATATATTTTTACATAATGATTCACTCCTATAATACGATGATTTTATTGTATAAAAATAGTTAATAACAATTATTTATTCTTTATTATACATTAATTTAAATATATTTTTTATTTCAAATATTGATACAAAATTTTTATATTTTTAACTACCATTTAAAAGTATTAACAATAAATATATTGACTAATAGAAAAAAAAATTTTCAATAATTATATATCAATGTCAATTAAAAATTGTTTTGAACATTTTTAATTTGTTTTCAAATCCTTAACTAATCTTTTTTAGAATATTCTTTATGTATTTTTAATGATTCTATAAATCGATTTCGTCGATCTGGTTGAATTCAAATCAATTCATAGCAACTATCTAAAAACTATATATTTGATAAACATGTTTCTTAATTATAAAATCCTCTTAAACTTGCAACACAACTTTTGTATTTAGACAAAAGCTACTCGACGACGAATATATTTCAGTCGGGAAAAAAACTAAACAGGAGCCACCGATCCGCATAAAAGAGAATCGGTAAGGTCACGCAGTTAATAACTGAAGCAAAACTACCGCTCGTCGTAAAAACATCAAATCCATCCATATATTTAAAAAAGGCGTGACGTACAAGCTGACAACAGCTTTTCAAACAAGGATACTAGTTTCTTGTATCGAACAGAGTAAAAAAAAAATAACAACACATACACAAATTTATGTAATACAGATGCACGTGTGTGTGTATAAACTTTAAGCTATTGAGTATAATACGATGTTTAAGACATGGACGCCTCCGCAAAACGTGCCAGTACATTTTTACATGTGCTGCTCTAGGGATCACATCTATTGCTGACGGTCTTACCGGTAGATAGAGGAGGGCGGCCTCTGTCGTTGCGAAGGACGGCGCTGCGCCCTGGCGCCACGCTGTCGGCGGCACTGATGTTGTAGTGCATGTACCGCATGTCGAATTTATGTGATCGCGATCTGTCGAAAGACCAATTAAGTACCGCGGAGACGATCAATGCTTGATAATAATTCACACTGATTTTCAATGATCGAAGAACTTTTGCAACGCTCCCGATAATTATGTAAAACACGAACGAATGGATAGAAAGATGGACGTAAGATATCAATCTCTACCATCTGAAAATGGTGCTCGATTCTTTCGCTCATTAAAATAATTAACAATTCTTGTCATGCTATATCGACTGATTTTTTTTTAATTTATGAACTACTATAACATATTAATTTATTAGCTTTGTATATTTTATTTTTTATGCGTTTATTTATTGACAAAGAAATAAAAGCATAATCAACAAATATAACAAAGTATATTAGTTAATATATGGTCAACATATGCGATTTACTGAAAGAACAGAAGTGTCTATTCGCGTAACAGGAGCATTCATTGGTAGGACACCCCGTTGATAACGCCGATTAGACACTGCAGTGATCTGACAATGTGAGACATAAATTTAAATACACTTCATTTTATTTCAATAAGTTCAATATCATTCATCAATTCGATTAAATTAATAGCGATATAAAAGAAATAGAGGTAATAAACATACATATATTATTTTTCTTCGGAGTTTACTTATAATAATTTAACGAATATAATTTAGAAAATTTATAATAATAAAAAAATGACGTTTTTAAAAATGAAGTACTTTATTTTTTATTGATATTATATTTTATTTTTGATGTAGATTAATTAAAATCCTGTATTCTAATATAAAATATTTACTTTGAAAATAGCAGAAAGAATATCATAAAATTAATATTAACGGTCGTATATTTGAAACCGTTGAAATGTAATCTGAATTTAAACATCCATTTAAATATTTATTGTATCTAATTACATTTAATATGAAATATGATACTGTCAATATCATTGTTAATAGCAAAATATAAAAACAATCAGTGTATAATAATTCAATTGATTCGTATAAACATATAATTTGTTAAAAAAGTCAAATCATTTATTCTATTTAAACTAATAAATTTATTTTATGGATTTTATTTTCACAACGACCTTCCTTGAATGATTTGCATCGTTAGAGAACATTGAAGATCGTGACATAAAATTCTTTACACTATGTTCAAAGCCTTGATCAATTTCAAGTACTTTCACATCATTACACAAAAATTAAATTGCAATTTCTTGTTCGACTCAAATGCATACAGATGATATTTTTATTTGTTTCTAATTTAAATTAATACGAGAATTGTAAAAATTATTTTTCATAGAATTTATATTACATGCAATTAATAACCGTATCGCCTGTTTAATACTATTTTTATAATATATCTTTATTATTATTTTATTTCATTTTAGAAAAGTTGTGATTATTGGTAAATGATAAATTATTAAATTACAGTTTAAATAATTATAAACAAAAAACAATTTTGTTAAAAACAAATACTGTTATAATTTATTTTATAATCATTTGACTTCCATGATTATATTTTTCTGAAAATATAATAACATAAGTATCCACGTGTACAAGCATCGTACACACCACAGGTAAACATTCGATTTTACGACCCCTTATCTGTAAAATATACAAACTTACCAACACCGTAAACAATTATATATTGATCTCTTTTCATTTTCTCCCTTACTCTTTGACAAACAATTAAAGTAATCCATAAACAAACAGGAACTAAAAATAATGTTTCAACAACCACCATCTTCCGGATACTTGATATTTCAATATATTTCAGTATAAAAATATTCATAATTTTTATATATACTCGTATATATAATTTGAAAAGAATGTATTGATTTTAGTTTATCATATTTACACATAATTCATTATTACATGCATACATATTTAATAATGACTTCGATAGAAAATTTTTCACATAAAAATATGAATAACTATGTACAAACTTACATATATATATATATATATATATATATATATATATATATATACATATGTGTGTGTGTGTACATATAATCGCACATGTGATTTTTTTTATTAAATAAAACAGCATGTCTCACCTTGAATTTTAGATGACAACAGCAGCGTTATTGACGTCATACGATGTTGTACTCCCGTAGTCGATAGAATGATTCGACGGCCGTGTTGTTTTACCCCACAGATGTGGGGTTGATTCACCCTCAACGTTGCACCAACAAACTTTTGGTTGCATGTCATTAATTCACATTATCAAACAAACAGTCTCCGGTCTGCTTACACTTATTTCACGTTCGTATTTCTTCCAAATAATAGTGCAGACAAACGGAATGGCTGAATTATTCAAACGATTCAATTTGTTTTGATATGCTTTGCTTTAAACTATTCAACGAATTCACGATGTGTGTACATTTGTATACATATTACGTGGCCGGAAATTCTGGAAAGTAAAAGAATGAATTATTAAAGAAAATCCATAGAATTGTTCACGAAAAATAAATAAAACAACGTAAATTATATTATTTAATATTAATAAAAAACGTTATTTTGTCAGGAATTAAAGAATCAAAATTTTTCTTAGTATTAAAATGTGTCATTTATAAAATAACGGATAAAAGATTTCATTCACCTTTGTTTTTTTAAAAGAAAAAATAATTTAAAAAATATAATATTAATGAAAAATCAAATATATTTTTGAAAACACATATTTGATTTTTCAACTCTATCCAATTTACAATAAAAAATATTATTATCTTTTTAATAACAATTTTACTAAAATTATTAATGCTGTTTAAAAGCAGATGAAAATGTACAATCGTTTTTTGAGAAAGTTAATGTTTATTTTAGGTCTGTATATAAAATTCCAAAAAAATACCTAAAATGATCAAAAGTATTAAAAAACGTATCAACAATATAAAAATAATAATATTATACCTTTTTAAGATGATAAAATGGTAGCTATTGAAATATAGATAAAGTTTTTTTAAAAAATATACCTGAACATTAAAATACGATTTGTAGATTTCAATATTTTGATTAAAATTAGAAAAATCAATATCTGTATGTCTGTATCACACAATATCAAAGCAAATACAATTGGAAATAATTAAAAAGTAATTATTTTTTATAGACAAAATATTATTTGGGCCATCTGTTAATTCGATAAGTTGTATAACAAAATTAAAAGAACATTTTGAATGATTCATTAATATTGTATAGAAAATTGTGTAACTACATAAATGTAGGAAGTTGTATGAAAAAAAATATTATTTCCATATTTTCATTTACACATCCTGTGATAGTTTAGAGAGTAGGTGTGTAGGAATATATATATATATATATATATATATATATATATATATATATATATATATATATATATATGAAGTGATTGTTGCACATTGCGTGTAGTTTAAATTATTTTCAATCTAAACGAGAACTTGTCGCTTTGTGTTCGATTAACTAAACGAATAATATACATTGGATGAGGAAAATGTCGGCATTCCGTCGTTTGATCTGACAACTTCCTGAATAACAAAACCAACACAATTACGTCCAACTCGTATTCAATATGTATTGTAAATGACTAAAATATGTAAATATTCATAAGTAGATTGTATTACATTTACAATACGGTTCGACGATTGTAACGTAAGATGTTTTTGGAGCACTGACCTGTCAAATATGACATATTGCCAATTAATTCAGTGCACGCATATAATTGATCAGTTATTGTACTTTTATAAATACATATACACATTTACATTCATTTACATATATATATATATATATATATATATATATATATATATATATATATATATATATAAAAACATATTGAATAAGTCATACTAAAATTCAATTTAATAATTTATAATACATATTTCTTACTGTTTAAAAAAAACTTCTGTTAAAATGCTTTGTTCCTGTTATTTTACTCTTTTATTATTCAAATTATTTCAAATAAAATAAAAAAATCTTATAACAATTTATAAAAATTAAATTAAATTCAGCGTTTAAAATGTCATTAACTGATTTACCAATTTGTGTATTGTTATTTATTATAAAATATATTATTTAATATTTTTACTGAAAAGAGATACGGATAAATAAATTATATATAAGAAAGTGATATATAATTATTATCAAATTGATAACACATAAATATATATCTTGAATCAAACTAACTGTTCTAAATTTGTTAAATACCTAGAAATAGATAGTTGATCGTTTTAAAAGAAAATTAGATACAGCTTAAAAGTATGTTTTTAATTTCTCTATTCTTTCAAACAGCATATAATTAATAACCGTCGATTCGAAAGTAAACGTTCAGTAATAAAAATAATATCACTAATAAAAAAATTAATTAATCGCACGACCGAGACAAATACACACGTTATTGTCTAAACAGTATGTTTATAAGAGTTTCACTCGCGCATATTGTAATTAGATACACCACTTAAAAATACATTTGCTCAATTCAATGATTGTTAAGTTGCGCGAGTCGAGAGAGGATTTAATTGATTTTCGTCGTTTATTGACAATAAAACGCATGTAGAACATGAAACGATCGTTGATATTTAATTGCTATCTTTACTGAACATATGATCGAACCATTTTGGAATGTTCTTGTTGTAAATACTAAAAATTTGACTGAAGTAGCTGTTTTTGAATTATAAACATTTTTTTATATATAAGACAAATAAACAAGCAATTATTTTATTTTTCAAAAGTCAATATATTAATCGCATTGAAAATATCCATTTTTCATATCTACATATATAAAAAAAATATTAAAACATATAAATCTTGTCTAATATTTATGAACGTTTTGGAAACTAGATAAATATTCAAAAGTGTAATATATTTAATAATTACAAAAAAAATCATGATAATTTGTTTGGTATTGTGATTAATTTTCTTTTTGAAAATAAATCATTTTTTAACATTAAAAATGTCATAGAAGAGTTTAATAATTACTTATTGATTTTTTTCTATACATTTTAAATTTAATGCCATCATTTTCAGAGTGACACTGAAATTGTATTTAATATATAAATAGCAATTTATAGAATCAAAAAATTATGTTAACCTCCTTGTATTAATTTCATCACTGTATTAATTCCCTTACTAAATTATCAATTAACTCTTTGAGTGTTAAAAGTCATGTAATTAAAATAGAGATAAAAGATCTACCAATTAAAAACATGTATAATTATTACAAATGTAATGATTATTCAGTTATATATTTAGAGAAAAAATAAAAATATTAAAATTTAAAAAGTTTTCAGAATGCATTTAATATTTTTCAAAAATAGCAATGTATTAAACACTTAAATATTGAAATCTAATATTTCATTTCAAATGATTATGTTAAAAAGTTCGTTTCTGCATAAATGATTTTCTCAAGATTTTCAAATAAAATGCATATTAATACATTTTTCAATAATTTTGTAATATCTGTAAGGTTTTTATGAATTCTGAGAGTATCATTCTTTTTATATAATGTATTTTTCTCTTTCTCTCTCTCTCTTTATATATATATATATATATACACTGGAATAAAAAATAAACTTCCAACAGAGGATATAAATAACAATGACTTTCGAAATATACCCAACTAATATAACACCAACAATAACAATAATAATAACTGTTATGAAATGTATTTATAGACTTAATAACGGGTCCAGATAGTGAGGCTGATCTTCGCTGCGGGGAATTCGGACGAGTTACAAACGCAGCGAGCGATTTGCATTCTCTTGATCGATACGGATTTCTCTTTCCGTAGTACAAAGACACTTTGTATTCATCTATTTAATTGATCCGTGACGCCTTTACCTGTATAATTATATATATATATATATATATATATATATATATATATATATATACATATACATACACGAGTATATGTATACGAAAGTGTAAAGTTAATAAATCTCTCCATATACAAACTAGTCTTTTTCACGATTGTTTGAACACACTCAGCGGCTATAAATTCACATCAGCTGCCTATTATGAGTGTAATGGTATCACTTTCAATTGATTGTTAAAGCAAACTTTCGCTTAAAAGTTGATTAATGGAGTCTTTTAATTAAGAGTTTAGGTGCGATATAATTTTTCATTTAGATAATTTAATTTACATAATACATACATACATACATATATATATATATATATATATATATATATATATATATATATATATATATTTAAATTTAGAGTTAATATATAATTATTTAATAATATTGAATTATATATTCTTTGACAATAAAATAAATTTATTTTATATTTTTAATATTTTTTAACATTTTTATTAACATATACTCCTATGTTATTATTGATATATTATCATGTGATATCTGATCTAGGAGGATTGTAACCAAAGAATAGTTTCTCCTTTCTTTATCAGAAATGATCATTTATTAATAATTAAGTTGAAAAACTACAAACTTTAAAGTGGAATAAAAAGAAATAATATTTAATTAGTAAAAATCGTTTAAAAATTGAAACGCTTATCACTAGAAATCATTTATAAGTTAATGTACTATTGTTATTTACTTTCATTAAATCATAAAAAAATATTAAGTATCAATTTCATTATTTAAAATAATATTTTAAATTGAAATATTTAAATTATCTGAAAATCAAAAAAAATATACATTTTTTCTGAATGAATAAAAATTTAATTTGCATTTTGAGTATTATATATTACTTGTCGAGTAGCACTCTTCGTAATGTGTCGAAATATTTACTGATTTTTTCAGTTCGTGAGTTTTAAAAGGTCAATGTGTTAACTAGCTTTGATGAGAGTAAAAGCTGGTCAAGAAGACCGCGCCTGTATTATTAAAATATAAACTTTAGTATTATTTAATTAAAAAATAATAATCTTTTTTTGTTTCGTGTTCTTTAGTAATACGTTAATTGATGGGATAATTAAACTTTATAGATGAACTATAACAAAACGATCTCTTACAATTATTTTATATAGAGATTAAAATTCGTATTAATTTTGAGATACTTTCTAAATAGACAATTATTAAAATAATAAACTATTAAATTAGTAATGTTATATAATGTGACTCACATTAAATGAGGTAATTGCCTATTGTAATTTTAGCAATCTTATAAATTTATAATAGATCAGTTTTTTGTTAATTTTTATTTAGATTAATGTTGTAATAAAAGATATTAAATGGTTATAAAAATTTAAAAAAACATATAACCCCAAATACATATAAAAATATTTTTTTGGAATTCTACAACTGAAAAAAGAGTTTAACTTACATAAATGTCAACAACATTTATTGCGTATGAAAGAAATGTTAGTTAAGATATATATATATATATATATATATATATATAAACATTTATATGATATTTTGACAAAAATTCATATTTTAAAATAGCATTCGGCATCTAATATAAAAAAGCCGGCCGCTTGTATAAAACAATAAAACAATCTCGAAGGTCGAATTTTTGCACGATTACAACACCTTTCGAATGAACCGGGTTGTCTGTTAAAACATGTTGTATATAACATTCAAATTACTATGTGTGTATGCATAAATATATATATATATATATATATATATATATATATATATATATATATATATATATATATGATGAATAAAAAAGCACATATGAAATTAATTGTATCTGCGATCCAATTAACAAAGGAGGTATGTACGTTGAACACAAAATAATAAATTTCTGTCATCTCAAGTACCACATGTGCACATACAAATTATATCCATACATGCATACATACATACATACATACATATATTTGTATATATATTTATGTATATGTGTGTATGTAAAAATGTAAATACACATGCTGTGTATGAAAATATTCAAAAAAAATATGTCGTCTTAATAAAAGTTTGCACAAAATATTAAAAAAAAGATATGTGTAATGTGCAAAAGACAGCTGATTACAGAAACATTTATTACTTATTTACATTGAAAATGTTTGTTGTTGAGAGCTGGACGTAGAAACCTTGCATAAATGGACAGGTGCAATATTTTGTGCGGAAAGGAATAGAAAAAAGGGATATAAAAATAGCACTATTCATACGACATTTATGTATATATTTGCATATAAAATCGTCGGTTTGTTGTTATTACAGCAAGTCAAACGAACGTAACTATATTATATTGTAACGATTTATATTAATGTAGTAATATTTGTATATGTAGTTTAATTGTATACAAGTTTCAACAGAATACATCTGGTGACTTACTATGAAAATCAATACGAATTATTTTGTATGGACGTTATTAGTTCGTGATATGTCTACAAACTTAACAATATTGTTTGTCGAATTGATTGTCCAGACATTTTAGAAATACAATAAATCAATTTCTAGTTAATAATTGAACAAGGGTTTGCAGAAATAATAACAGTATTTATTTATTGAAAATATGGATCGTTAATAAAAAACATCATTTTATCTAAAAATTAATTTTTTAATCAAAACATAAAAAAACATCGAATTATCTCGATGCACGCGCGCTAAGACACGTTCTTCATCGCGCGAGTGAAAATTAAACATTGAAATTGACTTCAGCTGGAATGTAATTTCGTGGGTAGTGACAAAATTATACACACTGCCCACTTGAGGTCTCGAACTCCTCGACATGTCCAATAAAAAGAAAGTGTTTTTTTCTCCTGGCTTATATTCATCCACGCATATGTTATATTATTCATGTTGTATAAATAAAAGTAATAGAAATGCTATACTAGTTTAATTAATTGCATCTTCATATACACACATACATGAATATACGTATATATTTTTATATATGTGTGTATAATATGTACATTTTAATTATATATAATAGATAATAAAAAAGGAGCAATACAACTACCATATCAAATTATATAAAAGCGTACAGTAAATACACTAACCGTATCTAATATAAATTTATTCTCTATACACGAAGCCATCGCTATGAAGTTTATATGTGTGTTTAATTAAAAATAATCTGCACTGAAAATGAATTATTTGTGTAAATATCCATTATCTTCAATATGATCATAAGATGTTATCTACTAGAGATTTTTTTCTACCATTCTTCATTGTCGAGTTTTAAATATAATCAAAGGTGAAGCAATTTTTCAGAGTACATTTTTTTGTTTAAAGATAATTTTATTTATTTATTATTACTGTTTTTAGATGAAAAATTTATTTTCAATCAAACGTAAAAAAAGTTAAAAATACAAATAATAAAAATTATACATTTTTAAATTCAATACACAAACATTACCTCATATCTAAAACCATTTATTAAAGTTAATAAAATATCTTGTTTGTAAATCAGGACTGAATATCTTACTTTTTTATTAAGATAATATACAATGACTTTATTATGTTGAAAATTTGTCTCATTCCACATAAAACAATATATTTTATTCTACAGCACAAAAACACTGCATACCTAAGTGAAATCTTAATTTATATTTAGATATAAATCGAATTGTTGAAACAGACAAAACGTGTTTGCTGTATGTTTTTTTTTTGTTCGATACGCAAATGATTTCTTTTATAACTTCACATCCGTCGACTCTTTTGCAAATTTTCAAATCAGTAATAAAATAAATGCTCAAAAATAAGACTACATGTAATATACACAAAACAAATAAGCATTTAATCTGAAGGCCACAACTTTATGGGTCGTTCAACCGTCACAAATAATATTAAATATCGTTTATACATACATACCATATATATATATATATATATATATATATATATATATATGATTTGATATGCATCTACTAGACATTTATTACACCAGAAATAATGGCAAATTGATGTTACGGTGTTACATATATCATTGACATGTTTTTTCTTCATTTCTTTTGTAGTCTTGACTTGGGATTCGCGATTGTATGTATTGAATGATATAGATCGAACGACAGCAGAGTTGTGTCAGATTTATAATGTGAACTCGACCAAACAGATAATCTTGTTCAGATTTTAAACAAATTTATAATTGTACGTTGTCTTATATTACGTGTATAGTGTATATAAGTGGATGAACTTGATTGAACAGCTCAGCTTCAGACATAGTGTGTAAATTTCAATAATCGGTTTAAACATCATTGGATTTTTGCTAGTTGAGAAATGATAAATGTAAAATATAAAATAAATACATTTAATAATTCATAAAGTATGTTTATTTGTGTTTAATATTTTCTTCTACTTCATTTTATTTTTTTGTAAGATTACTCCTGTTCTTGACCATGATTATAATAATTTCTTTCATCTTCTTGCTGTCCTTTCGTCTGATTGTTTCTCTTTTAGTGGCATAACTTACTACCTGATTCGTTTCATACTTTGTTTTTATGGACTTTTTCTATTATATTTTTTCAGATAATTTTCATTTTAATTTTTCGATCAACTGTCTAGTGATTTGTGCATTTTTGTACCATACTTATAGTTTTTAAAGTTTCAGTTATATACTTTTATATAATAACATGACTATCGAAATGTACGTTAATGGAAAAAGTGAACAATATATATTAACTATCGATATTTTTTGACTAGTTGATAATTATTGATAAAAAATAAATTTGTTAAGAATTTTTATGTAAAAAAACTATTCAATCAAAACAAATCTGATTCAATTATATTTACAAATCAATAACACAAATAATAAATTGAAACTCTGTTTATATTAAATTAACAAAAAATCATTTATTGAGAGATCTTACTTAATTATCCATACTTTACATTTGTAATTTAGTTAATAAGTTATATGAACTTGTTAATTATACAAAATAATTTAAGGAATATCCATCCATTACTAATATCTCATTCATTTTTCCTAGTCGTGATTAATTGTTAATTATTTACAAAATACTTTTTATGTTATAATATCAGTCATGCGAAATGAACAAAGTGAATGTAACTTATTTGTAAACATAATTATAACGGAATATTAGTAAATATAATAAAATGTAAAAAATAGCGAAACAAAATGTTCAACCAGACAAACATATTTACTGAAGCAAGAACGTCATCGTCAAATTAAATATGTTCTAAATTAGATTTTCTTAAAACAATTGTATTATATGTATACAGAATGCATTATCCGAAAGTAAATTCATTATCTACTGCAATATATGTACTTGTATATCTGCTCTAGTTATTTTAATGCAATGCAATGGCTGTATCTTTTATCTATCGACGTAACGTCTTAAGAAAAGTTATTCTTCAATGAGCCATTAACAAACTATCTCGACTGTAATCTAAAATTAATGAATATATAACGAATACCTCAATCCATCCGACTGGTGAGATTTGATCTAATACCCTTCGTTCGAAGTGACGTTCTGTCAGACTGATTTACAGATAACCTTAATAACTAGAAACCTTGCATATACTCGAATTATGTACATATTGTTTGGAATTTCCTTCTTATTAATTTATCATTGTACATACGTACATATGTGTATATCTATATATACATATATATTTATGTTTCTGAAATATTATACAGGAATTGACTTAATTCATTAATTTTAATTTAAATTAAGTACCCCTTTATGTAATAAAATGTTTATTAAAATATTTAACATTTTATTAAAAGAATTTATTTCTATTATTATTATGAAAGTTGGTATGAATAATTATATTTTACCTTCCATATTCAAAAATTATTAATTTTGTGAATTATCATTTTATTTATTTGTAAAATTGTACTGAAAATTCAACATGAAATTTAAATATTTTTAAACAAGTTTAGAATTACATAAACATATATTTAAATGTATCATATATTTTTTATTTTATTACTCCAAGGACTCTTTTTCTCATTTTCTGTCAAAATATCCGCCTTGTCTAATGGTGTGGAAAACTGTATGTATGCATTTTTTTGTAAAATATTTTATTTATTTCTGACGTAATTAATTTATATATAGTTCCTGTTTCTAATTTTTCATAAATTACTGATAGATTGTCTATTTATTTTTATTACTTTTTTGGTAAATTAATATTTGTTTAAAAATAAAGTTCCTTTTTCGTTCTAGAGTTTAATTAAATATGACAAATAAAAAACTACTTCATAAATAAAAGTAAATGTTAAAATTTACATCAATATTCTGTTTGTGAAATATTTTTTATAACGAAATATATTTTATAAATATTTATAGAATATATATAAATTTGTATTACATTTATTTCATTGCCTTTAAACAAATAGAAAAATAATTTAAAAATACTACATAATATTCATGTATATAGATAATTATTTTTTTGAATAACCTTATATGAGTTTAAATATAAAAAGCATATATTTTATATTATTAATAATTATTTATATTGTAATTAATTATTATTTATATTTTTATGTAATAATTATTTTTATTGATAATAGTTTTCAAACAAATATTTGGTTCATTGAACAATATTTATTTTAACATATATTTTTCTGATTTTCAGTATCAAAATACGATTGATGGCAAAAATTTGTCATCTGAAATAGTATAACTTGAAAACGATATCAATAAAACCAATTAAAGTTTTTACCTATTAATTCAGCAACCTGTTAAAGCCATTATATTTGAGTATGAGATAAAAATATATACAAATTAAACTATTAATATAATATAAAAGAAATTATGTCTTATTCTTTGTTGCAATCTTATCAAACAAAAACCCATATTATCATTATTTAATAGTTAAAATAGAAGATTTTAAAAAAATATTCAGTAGTTTCATAAAAAGGTAATCAAAGAATATAATAAATTAAATAGAAATTTTTAAACATATATTTTTACATAAACTAATAAATAAAAATGAAGCATTTTTAAAATATATACAAAAGACATTTTAACAGGTTTATTTTTTTATAATTTTATACACGCACACACACACACACACACACATATATATATATATATATATATATATATATATATATATATTTATAATTCATACATATTATTATAATATTTTGAGTGAAATTAAGTATTACAAAAATTGATATATGAATAATTCGAGAATAAAATCAATAAAAATGAAACATTTTTTATTCATAGCTTCATTAAAATTTCATTTTCTTTTCAACAAAACCTCTTTCTTCTACAGAAACAAATTTCTTTCCAACAAGTTTTAAAGAACTTTTATATACAATGTAAAATTTTGAATATTGTTTCTCTAAGGGAACTTCTATAATAATAATTTTTCCCAACAAAATTTTATTTCAAGTAATAAAAATAACGTAAGATCTATAGAGAGCTTAATGTTGTATTTTAATATAAATATTACCTTACAATAATTACTTTTTATAAAAATATGTAGTTTACAGAATGTTAGACAATGTCATTATCAAGTAAATGTATTTGTATAAAGATTTTATTTTTTGCAAATTTATTAAAATAAATACAAACAACTTTTAAGATTTTTAAATATATTTTTGGAGTATTTGAACTTGTAAGAATTTTTCTGATCATTTAATAAAAATGTCGAAATGAATAAAAATACACTTCTGAGAAATATTTTTAGCTTATTTAACGAAAAAATAAATATCAAATTTCACAAAAATAATCTTAGAAATAAATAAACATGACTAAGTAAAATAATGACAAGACAAATATTACTAATAATGTCTAATTTTACATCATTTATCGTTTGAGTAAAAAAAAATATTTTTTTAATAAATATTTACTTTACTTTTTCAATTTTTATTAAAAATATAGTGATATTTAATGTAAAAACATTATAACATAATTTTATTTTAAAATTTATTATACTATTTTTAATTATGTATGCAATTTAAAATTAACAATTTTTACAATAATTTAAAATATTTATATTTAAATAAAAAGTGTTAACTTTGCAAAATCCATATAATTAACTTTTTATCATAGAATTGAAATAAATACGTTATAAATTAAATTTATAAATTATAATTACAATCATATTAAAAATATTTTAACTTAATTATAATTGATTTTTAAATAAATTTACAATTATTATCAATAAAGAAATATTTTAATTAAATTTATTTTAAGATTGATTTCGACTTGATTTCATTTCAGATATTTTAATGAACATAATTAATAAAAGAAATGATATATTAATTAACAATTGTCTTAAAGAATACACAATTTTAAAATTATTAGTATTCAAGAATTCAATTGTTGCAATTGATTCGAAAGTAAATCAGCTTGAAAAAAATGTTATTCTATTCGATTATAAATTCGTTACATATTATTCGAATAACAGAAAAAAATCGAAAGTTACCTTCTAATAAATCACTTGAGATATCTTCGATATACAATATAGAACAAAAGTGAAATCCATCCACATGATATAAACAATAAATAATAATAATACAAAAAAAATGGATTGATATAATCACAAGCACGGATTAACTGTCTTGAATTTCAAACGATTTAAAAAACAAACAGTAACTGAAAGTTCAACAAAAACACGATGCACCGAGTTTAAGAAACACGTAAACCGTCGTGGAAATTTTTTCGGAATTTGTTCATCGACAGTTCCTTTCACTACCTCAGTCCACGGGCAACTGACTGTCCAGTGCACTGAACAACAGAATAAACATAAAACAGACACCTTCGACTCCTAATACAACACGCTAATCTGACATGTGGACTTACCTGAAGAATTCACCGCACGTCTCACTCTCACTTACTCACGGCGCGACAATACCTTTTTATCTCGTTTTTTTTCCGATTACCGTATAAATTACATATACCAATTATAAATATACGTTTTTCGAGTTCTTTTTTGAAAAATATTATTTCAGTTCTTACAACATCGATTCTGTCACATAACTGGTACAAGTGCTATTTTCTTACAGCAATTAACTCAATTAAAATAATTAATGCGCAATTAATGTCGTGCATTAAACCGACGATTTAAATTTTTAGTCGGTCATCAAATAAATTATTCTTGTTGAAACTTGCATTCTTTTTAAATTTTTCTTCGGACTATAACTTTCAATTAATTTATAAAAATCAGTCACTCATCCTTATCAGAATATTTAATAATAAATGATTATATTATAATATTTATTGATACTGTTACTAATTGATTTTTCTCAAAAAAATTATTACCCCTACATCACAAAATATTTTTGAAGTGTTCAATAATTGCTTATTATTTACTCTTTGTTGTTTTTGGGGATCTTAAAAAAGATAATATCAATTTTAAAATACAAACAGATAAAATCTAAATAGATTTTTAAAATATAATAACATTTCCTGCATTTTAAAAATAATTATTTATTCTTCAAAATATAAATAAAAATAAACAGAAAATAAATCTAATAACCATTTCAAAAAAATTTGTAATGTGAATAAATGATTTTTATGTAAAAAAATAGTAAGCGAATGATAACAGCACTCGAAATGTTTATTAAAAAATAATAATAAAATATATATTGTATACTTTTATAAAATCTTGTATTATTGGTATGAAAAATACCACAAAAATAAATATACCATCATTCTAAATCAACTATGAAAAAGTATAAATTTAAAAATAATGTAAATATTTGATATATCAGAATGATTATTTATTAAATTTATTTGAATTAAATGCAATCCAATTAAAAATTATTAATATTTTTTTTAAAAAGTGTTATTTATTTTAAAAAATATCAGTTATAATAATTTGATTTTTTCATATTATTTTGCTTTTTGATAATCATAAATTATATATAGTAATTTCATAATGTTTGAAAATATTTATTGTTACTTACAATATTCAAAATAAGATAAATTAAAGAAAATATTTACTGAAATATTTTACTTTTGAATTAATAAAATTTAAATATATAAATATGATTGTCAATAACTTTATATATATGAGTGTATGTGTGTGGTAATTTCCAAATATTTTATTCTAAACCCTAACAACCGATCATTTCCTAACTAACAAATACATTCCATAGATTGATGACATTGATACGAATGAGATATGTGAAAATATATAAAGCCTATTGTTAACCATCATTCGGTTTATTGTAAATGTGACCAAGCTGAATCTATATACAGTACAATAAATAATGGTCATAAACGATGAGTACAATACCGACCGGATATAGCACTTATTGACAAACAGAAAAGAACAGTGTTAATAACATTCTTTAAACGTAATGTTTAGGGTTTACAATTAAATGTACTTACCAGGCGGAGTCATACAACAAATATATTTTCATTCGTCGACCAAAATTCAGAATAATATATAAACAATTATAATTTTTATCTAACGAAATGATTTTCTACTATATTTATGTTATGAATTAAGAAAAATAATTTCAAATATTTTTTAAAATAATTTTATTTAGTATAAGGAATGAATTTTTTAAAAAATGAATAAATTATAAACCATAAAAGTATTTGTGAACGAAATACATTTAATTTAATAACAATTATTTTATAAAAATAAAAAATGTTTGATATAATACATTAAATTTACTTTCAAGTTGCATGCACTTTCTTAATAAATATTTCATAAAAATAAAATCATAATTGTTTCAAAACATGTACAAAAATAATCACGAAAAAGTAATTGAACACTTGAATAAAAAGCGGAAATCACGCATTATTTTGTCAGTTGTCTGGTTAGCTATAAATTAAATATTACTAGATAGGATGATATATCGATCAGTGTTATTTTATGATTACTATTCAATTTTATAAAGATAAAAAAGATAAAATTGTCTATAACAATGCATTTCAGTTTTACATTTAAGACAATGTATATTTTTAATAACAGATTTATAGATTTGATTAAAAATAAAACATTTGATATAAATATATTATTTTATAAAAGTTATTTATAGTCCTTTGTAATTTATTTTCTACCAACGTTCTTTGAATGACAAAAATAAATTATTTATAAACAAATATGCATTATAAATCAGCACAGTGTTCAAGTATTTTACATATATTTCTTGAACAGATGTTTACGAAACTGAAAGTTTTACAAGATTAAGAAATCATAAAATTTCATGCTAAAAGCAAGAATGAACGCGTGTTCAAAATAGAAATCTTATATTCATTCATTCATGCACACAATATTATAAAACAGATATTTTTAACGCAACCATCTGGAACATTATTCTTTTTATTAATAAAAAATGTATGTAATGCATACACATCTTCCTTAATAAAATTATTTTGTTTCACTTAATAATTTTTTCCAACGTTAAAAAATTATAAACTATTTAAAAATCATCAATAAAAGTACAAATTGAATTTTTTTCATATAAAGAAACATTTTCATTGTATTACATCTTCAATTGATTTCAATCGTGGAAGATTATTTCTATCAAACTATATATTTTTAAAAATGATAAAATCGTGCAAATAAATAAAAATACATTATTCAAAATCGAATCTAAACTAATAAATATTCAACATTCTTGAAACTGGTTTATGCGGACAAGTTGCATTTAAAAACGAGCTTCTTGAATTTTATTCGATATGAATGCATGAACATTGTACACACACACACATATATATTCACAAGACGATTATTATTGTTAATATATTTATACTATTTCTTTAAAATATGCGTCAATTAACATTTTATTGATTGTAAGAATTTATCAGGCGCCAATATAAAAGTGACTTGTTTTATAAACTATTCACAAATATTTGTTTTTTAAGTAATATTTTTAATGTTAATGTTTATATACAAAAATTTATTGTAATTGTTATTATTGTAATTTTGTATTCATTGACTTGTCATAAGAAATAATTTTAATAATTTTTGTATAAAATAAAGTATTAGAGAATTTTATAATATAAATTAAAATTGTAATATGATTTATGATGAAAACTAATATTTTTTTTCATAAATTTTATACAATGCTAATATTTTTTTAAAGAATATATTTACTTTAATTAAAAAAAATATTATTTAAAATTATTTTTCGATTATGGTATTATGATTATTTAGAATATCATATTCCTTCGAATAAATTTTAAAGTATCATTTTCAAATAGAAATCTGTTACTAATTACGACTAGAAAATAATAAAATAAAAAGTGTATGTGATATATTTATGAATTTCATATCAGCACTTATATTTTTTAAGATCACAATAGGTACGTTTCAAATGTAAAACAATACGTTCAAGAATTATTTCATTTTAGTGAAAGCGTTAAAGAAATTCAACAGTCTTTATAAAATCGAACAAAGTTGTCGTTTAACAATGTATGCAATTAAATATTACTTATGTAGAATTTTCAATTCCTTATACGTATTATTTTCCATTCTTGTTCAATGCATGTTATTAAATTAAATAACGATGTAAAAAATAAACACTCTATCAATATTTATTTGAAGTTCAAGTAGACAATTATTGACGAGATGATTTCTCTATCATTTGATCGATGACATTTATCCATAAACTTTCATGCTTACAATATTATTTGTTCTGAAAGATATTACAGTTGTTTGACAATTTAGAAAGCATAATATGTGAACTTCTCTAACATTTTTTTATATGGTACAGATGATGTCATTGAATAGAATTTTTTTATATATAATTACAATAATCATTTATTTAATAATATAATAATAATTAAATTTTATTTAATGTTAACTGTAGTATCTACCGATGAATAAACAGATTTTAAATAGAATATTACGGAAAATAGTTAAACTATTTCAATTATTGATATAAATGAGTGAATTATATAATTATTTAACAATATTCAAAGAAATTAAATAATTTATATTATTACATGCTATTAATATTTAATTTTTTATTGTAGCTTGATGATTATTTAGTGTTTTACTTCACTGGCTAGATTTGATATTTGAGTTATAATCAAACAAATAATAAGAAATTGTTATTAAATTTATAAATAAAAATGTATTTCAAACCTATCTTTGAATTTAAGTAACAAGATTTAATAAAAAAAATAATAAGAGCAATGAATTATTTTGAGAAATAAAATATATTTATCTTGCTTTGTAATATAAAATTCGACGAAATTGAAAGCTTAAAACAGTAATATAAAATAGACGGGTGTGTAATTAAGTCCAAATCGATTCGATACGCTAATTAATTACAAGAAGTCGCATCCTACACAAATCGAACAGTACATGGAACGTCAAAAGATTTTACAATGTATACGATTGTTTAACATTCGTATCGTGCTGATTGCTATTAACTTTGTTACTGAACCGTTGAATAATCAATAACAACAATAAGTGTATTAAAAAAATTAGTAATAAGTAAACATCAACAGTAATTCGCACGCTCGTGAACCATTTTTATTGAAGACCTTGTAAAAAAAATTACTGCAACCTTTATAGCAGAAAAAACTATAAACATCATTAACAATATATACATATATATATATATATATATATATATGCATGTGTGTGCGTATTTTTACATGTATATAATTAGCTAGAAATCGTTACCATGACTCCAAGCCTAAAACTCCAGTATAATAAATACGAAAGTTGTGATCGTCGTGCAGGTAGGAATAACATGAGGTCAGCATAGGCCATTATAACGCCACCACTGTTGCCGAGGTCGTCGCGACGTCCGGCGTCACGAAACGCCGCTGGACGTCGCCGCTGCCCCCTGAATCGTACGCCCACATTATGTCCAGCACATTCGACGACATATGTTGCTTAGTTACGTTTAAAACGCGTGTTTGTCGTCTCTGTCGTGTTAATATTACGAAAGCAGCCGTTTGTGAAACGGATGATTCATATACATGCTCTATTTATTAGCCAGAAAGGGACCGAAAACGTTGAGCACCCAACGGGCGGTATACGAAACGATGGTAATTTTTTCAAGTTTTAATCAGCGGTATTGGACGACGGACGATGCAGATAACAGCGAGAATCTAAATTGAAATTATATTTTAGTGTCATGTGGCGGATAGCATGAATAAAAAAGATAATAATTGTAGATAATATCTTATTGTCAGGAATTTTTTTAAGATCAAACTATAATAGTGCGTTTATTTCAAAAACAACATATTTTAAAAATCATTTATAACAAAATAAAAATAGATTATATTTTTTAACAATTCGAAAAATCATCCAACTTATATATTCACTTAATTTGGTTTATTTAACAGATACTTAATTTATTTTATTAAATAATAATTTCACTAGACCAACCTCATTTGCAACAAATTGAAATAGAAAAAGGTTAAAAAAAACTACTAAAAAAGAAAAAAACATTCAAAGGAGTTTTTGAACAGTCAGTGGTCCGGTCACATAGCAAAAATAAAAGATTGTCAATGGTAAAACAGTAATTATTGATTAGAAATCCAGAAATATAAAAAGGATAGATGGGATAGAGATTTGAGATAATTCATTGATGGGAAATAGAAAAAGAAATTATAACATTGAAAATGGAAAGTTTTGGGAGATATCTTCATCCAGCAGTGATTAAAAAGAGGTTGTCATTACTGCTGCTAAATTATATATATATATATATATATATATATATATATATATATATATATATATATATATAAGAAAATTTAAGTAAATATATATATATTTATTCAATAATGGAAATTAATAAATTTTTAATTAAATTATAATAAACATATTTGGTATGAAAACTAGAATAGAACATAAAAAAACGTAAACAAAACAAATAAACTAAATTTTAAAAACTCTTCGGTACAATGGTCAATTCGCATGGGAAAATGGTGTTAAAACAGTGGCGTGGTATTATCGTTACCGGCCATCGCTCTATCAATTTATGCAAATTCTTTTAGATATATATATATATATATATATATATATATATATATATATATATATATAGGTATGTATGTATTTAAATATTGAGCGTGCAAAGATGCAATTATTGAAACAAATTTGCATATCAACGTAAACGAAACGGACACCGTTTCTTTAAATTCAGAGATAAATGAAGACGCTTTTATAGTTTTACTTTAAACGTTTATTATATAAATTATATTTGTATATACGATGGTTGTGTTATTTGATCTTGATTTTACATAAACAGTAGTAAAAATAGATTTGATTTCACTATGTAAATTGAAAATTTCAGTGTATTGATTTCAATATGTAATTTACTCAACTAAGTAACAATTTAAGCTTTCTTTGAAGATTATTTTACAAGGTTTGTTAAATAACATCAAATACTATTATTATATAGGAGTTTTTTTTTCTAATGTGATAGAACATTAAATTGAATTTCTATCGACAATTCTATTTCAACTAAAAAACATTATATACATGTGTAAAAACATTATACATGTGTGTGTATGTATATATAAAAGTATGATAACGAGTGTTTTTTTAGGTTAGATAGAACTTTCGATAGGGATTCAATTTAAAGTTTTATCATGCTTAAAAAAATCCTATATATGTAATCAAATTGAAATCATTTTTTGTCCATATAATAGGCACGAAACTGAAATAAATCATTTTATTCATAAAAATATACTTAAGAAAACTATGACATCGATTGAATGTCTTCAAATTGCCAATTGAATGTATTCTTTGCTTGTTTCGTATTATAACAAAACTTTAAATATATCACATATGTGCGCGCGTGTTATTTAACTTTTACACAAAAAACTCAGTAATAAAAACTACTGACCTATCGAAATATGTGCACATTTTTCATCCTGTCTAAATTCACCTAACTTAACAATGTTTGTGCCATGGACATCGACAATATGAACTATAACTAAATATGGCGTAAGCACCAGACAACAGATATATCACAGAAAACATTCATAATCTCGCCCACGGAATGATCATTATTCACAACGAACGTCTTATGAATGAATGATGAATGTACGCGTTTGTGTGTGTGTGTGTGTCTATGTTTGTATGTATGTGGGGCTCGAACCAAGGACTTCAGATATATTGTTCACTTAATTCGACTAACTATATATATATATATATAAGAATTATATTTATATGGGCGTTAACCTTATTGTAAGAACGACATAATGTTTAGAAATCATAGCGTGGGAATAAACACCAATATGTCTATGTCTTTGGAAGACATTAACGGTGGATTATATCGACATTTATTGAACAATTGATACATCATTGGAAAATTAATGGCTTATGATTAGGCAATAGTAACGAATCAGCCATTTGATCTTGATCTTTGAATATGCACATACACCTTCAGGTTTACATAAAGAAATATATATATATATATATATATATATATATATATATATATATATATATATAATAAAATTAAATATCTTGATAACTTCGACTGATAAAAGGTCATGTTTTTTTTATAAAAAAATGAAACTATTCTTCTGTATTTAAAATAATTTAATTGATAAATATTTTTTGTAAATACTTAGACATTTTCGAGTAGTTTGATATGTGAATCTTTAAATAAATTACTTGTTTTTTCATGAAAAAGAATTTTAGATAATTTTTATGATTGAACTCCCATGAATTACTTTCAATTCAAACTATTTAATAATTATTTTATCCGAAATACATATATAATAATACAAAAATTTAAGATCTTATGAACATGAAAAGTAACACAGATCTTTGGTAATCTTTAGCAACTAGTATGTATCTAAACCAAGTTAAATAAATTAAAATTTTAGTTCGATTACATTCATCTTTCTAAATACACTAAAACTGATAATTTATCATCATGCCACTTCACATCTATAAGTATTTTTAAAGTTTTCAGTATGAAATAATTAAATAGAGAAACAGGAAAATACGATCAATTATACTTGATATACCAATATTAATAAAATATTTATATTTCTCATATTTTAATTTATATGTATGTTTTGAAGAAAAACACTATGACATCTATTTTATATCAATGACAAACATTTAAATAAATTAACGGAAACTAAAGAAAATAAGTTATAATTTAAAGCTTGAAATTAATGGTAATATTCAAATTTAGAGGACTTTGAACTTTATAACACGTGGAAAATGTAAATAAAAACAATTTAATTTATATATATATATATATATATATATATATATATATATGCGTTTGTATATGTGTAAGGTATGTGTGTTATTTCATATAAAATAAATATAAAATTATTATAATTTTAGAATAATAGATCTTTCAGAATGAATTGTAATAAATGTATCGATGAAATAATGAAATAAATCTTACTTTATTTTGATTTATAATATTATATATATATATATATATATATGTGCGTGTGTGTATGTATGTGTGTGTAAAAGACAAAGAAAATTTATTTTATTTTCAGTTTGGATTATAATGCTGATAGCGATTTTTCACGAAAATAACTTCCTGCAGAACAACTTCCTTATTGTATATAACAAATGTATACGAAAGAATCTGTTATACGGTGAAAAAATACACTTAATATTTTCTGTTAATTCTATATTAAAAAAGAAACGGCTATTAGAGCGTACAGGTCAACGGAGGTTAATTGTTGAATACATTCTTTGAATCGGTTATACGTTACACTTGTGAATGATTGCTTTCTGTCACTGAAAGATCGTTTTTGTTGAAATGTTAATTAATTTACATATATATATATATATATATATATATATATATATATATATATATATATATATATATATAACAAAATTATTTAGTTCGTAAACCTGACAATAAAATAATAAACATGTCAGTAAATCTTCTTAAATAATTAAGTTTCTAATTACAATATATTAAATATTTTCAGTTACCTATAATAAAATATATTTATGAGTATTTTATGCTGTTTTTAACCTTTCTTTAAATTTAATATAGTAAAAAATAAAGTAAGTAATTTAAATCTTTTTCTTGTCAGTACAAATATAAAAATATATTACTTTATGATATAAATATATTTTATAACAAAATGTATTTTATGTATTATCCCAGTAAATTATAAATAATAATTTACTTATCCTTAAGTATAATACAAATATCGAAAATAATCTTAACTTTTTTAAATATTCCAAATCATTATAAGGTCATAATCTAATCAAATATTTTTAAACAAAGTTCCTTAAATTCAATTAACTTTAATGTTCACACATACACAAAAAAATCATTCTTTAAACTACTTAAAATATTAAAAAAGTGTTAAACCATTTATTGTTTTTTTTTTTGGTTAATTTAAATTTCGATGTCTTTAGCTTTAAATCATAAATTTTGCATATTTAGTACAAAAAAAAAACATTCCGAAACAAATCATTTTTAAAAAATTCACTGTAATATTCCAGTAGGTAAAATACCAAGTCACTTATCTCAAGACTGTCGATCGATCTTTTCTTATATTTGACGAGTTCTCACCTGTATTTCAAAAAGCACGTAAATATCGTTCTGTGTGTGATTGTAGGGCTGCGAAAGTAGTCCATCGATATAAGTGTTGTATTGTTTCTTTTCTTTCACCCCGTGCAGTAAAACATGCACGTTAATAAGAATATGTAAATAAGTATTGATTGTTGTTTATATTTTACGTTTTCGTATTATATTAAGAACCGTCGTATATTTTCGATTTAGTATTATATATGAAAATCATTTTTTATGTTCGGAATTTAATTTTATTTCTATAAATATAGTTTTATTTATTATATACACATACATACACACATAGAAATTATATATATATATATATATATATATATATATATATATATATATATATATATATATATATATATAATATTCACTTATAAAAACTTATTAAAAATACAAGACTTAAATTTAGCAATTTCTAATTAAAGTTTTGAATAATCAATTTGTACATACATATACATATTTAATAATTTTTTTTAAAAAAATATGATCATTAATCTTTGTTACTATATACTTAAAAATATTATAAATTATAAATATGGTCTGTTAAAAACAGAATTCTTTGTATGTGTTTGTAGTTGTTAAACACCCAACATACCTTTTATTCTAATATTTTTTGTATATTTTTATATACATGTATACACGCCCTTAAATATCTCACTCTTCATATTATATATTTTTAATGAGTTAGCATGATATGAAAAATATATGTATATAAAATTAACATAAATTAAAACATATGTAACGAACCATATGGTCAATGGTTGATACAGATATGACCTCACGACCTTAACAGCGATGCAGTGCACTGACATAGGAATGTTGTGGCTATTACCTGCCTCAACCTTTAATAATAACCGATCTTGCATTTCCATGTTTTTATCTACAGAAAAAATCAAACTACGGCTCGAATGCACTTCGAAGTTATTTAGAGATAGCGTAAAAGATGCGATTTGCTATTAATAGAGATTTTATCAAGAATCCTCTATTAGCTTTAATAATAGATAATCAGATTATTATCGTATTGTAGTGATGGATCGGCATTAGTTTAATATAATTGTTTTCATTGAATTGTTATAAATTTAAATTATAGACGTGCAGATTTTTTTATTTAATATATATATATATATATATATATATATATATATATATATATATATATATATACACATATATGTTTAATACAATGATAAAAAAATTCAGATATACACTTTTAAATATCGATAATTTATTCAGTATTTGTACACAACAAAGACATTTTATTGTTTGAACGTGATTTTCTGTAACGCTGATTGATCACGACATGACAATTCTCGTAATATAGATATTATTTCATGGATTTTTCATTCTTCTCGACTAAATAATTATCTGAGAAATGTAAGACTTTTGACCCTACATATTTTTTTTATTTTTTGTTTTAAGAGCATATATATATATATATATATATATATATATATATATATATATATATATATATATATATATATATATATGTGTGTGTGTGTGTGTGTGTGTGTGTGTGTATGTATAAATGCTGTAAAAAGTGTCCAAATAATTTATGTGACAAGCATTTGAGTTTATATGGAGACAATATTATTTATTTATAATTTATAAAAATTGGGTAATAAAAACAATTAAATTATTTGTATTATTTTTTATTGCTATATTATTAGTACAACTGGTCTGAAAATTTGTTAATTGCTAATCTAAATATTATATATGAAGCTAGAAAATACTTAAAAGGAAAAATATACAATATTATATTTTTAATTTTAAACATTTCTTTGGTGTTAATAGATGTCTGAACTAATTAAAAAAATATTAATTTTGTTTCTACAACGAAATTATTTATCTACTGTTAAACGTTTGTCGTTACCGATTTTGAATCGTTATCGATAAAAGATCCAAATATCACAAGCAGTCGGTACTTTCTAATAGCGATCGTTTCTGCTACAACGTTCAACCTACGTTTAATCTTTTTATGTAAAAAATAGAAATTCAGTAAAAAATTAATTATCACCATTTAAAAAACAACGGTGGTATAAAATATTAAATTTTTGACACGTGTGAAGTTTCATTTGTAATTTCAATGAAAACTTGAAAAGTCTATTAATTAACACATTTGGTATATGAACAATTAATCTTCTTATATATATGGAAAACATATTCATTTACAAAATACATAACTAAGAACACAAACATCAATCAGACTTTTACAAATCTGAGTAACTCCGTAAAAATGATATGTATGTGAATATGCATATATATACAGTAAACCTTATTTGTTAAAATATTCAAGTGAACAGTAAAATCGATTTCTTTAAATAATAATGATTAAAAAAAATGTAAATGATCCACCCACTACATATTGATTATTTTACCTTACTTTAAGAATTTGTATAATTTATCAATGAATTATTTGTTTTAAATTATTATTCTTTTATTAAATTTTATAATTACTCCCAAAAATTAACAAAAGTTAAAGTACTTTTTTTAAAAATATAAATTAAATACTAAATACTGTTAACTTGTTTAAAAATAAAAATGAGAAAAACCGACATCAGTTATCAATAATACTGAACTGCTAATAAACATTTTTTTAATTATAAAACATACAAATTAAAATTAGAAACATACAGTATATAATTATAATAATAATAGTAAGTGATATAAAATAAAAATGTAAGATAATGAGCAAAACTAGCATAAATTTTATAATTATTCGTTTAAATTGGAATGTTCCATTAGTACAATATGATTATTTTTTCTGTGCTTTCATGCTAAAATTGATCCTTTTTTGTACAGATATATAATTTAGATTTAAGATATTACTATTTAACATTTTAATTAATTGAAGCTATGAAATGTATTTAATATATAATTATTTAGGGTATGTTTAGATTACTATGTAACTTATTTTTAAATTGAATTATTGTAAAATGATTAAACTGTACATCAAAGTTAAAACATGTATCTGGTAATATTTTCATGCATAGTTAACACTATATTCCTTAATATAAATAAAAGTTATTGTTTAGTCTAAATATTTTAAAATTGTTTATTTTTTATTTATTCACTTATAAAATATAAGTTAATAATCTAACTTATATTTTACAGTTTATTTTCAAAAATTAATGTTAGAAAACTTTATTTAATATTTAATAGCATTATTGTAAATAGTACAAGAGAGAAAATAACATGGAGATTATATAGTTAAATGCAGTAATTTTATAAGCTTTTAATTTTAATATGATTAATTACAAGCTGAAAACAGTTTACTGTATACATATATCTACACATACATATATAAACACATGCACATATATAAAATATTATAATTATTTCATGCAGTATTCAAAATCGATAACTAAATTTGTGTGATATAAATGGCAGTCTTCTGGTATTAGAATCACATTTGCTAATTTCTCATTCTATCGGTTACCAATTTTACATTTCCTTCCTGATTTTTACATTTTTCATTTTATGTTAAACACTTATAAAAATATAGTTTTTGAAATAAAAAGTAGCTTTGAAATAACTTGTTGAAAAATAGAATTTTATTTGTAACTGACGTTATCAAATATTAGAAAATTAATTTTGAAACTATTATTAAATAGACTATATTTTCAGGTTCATTCATTTTTGATATTGTTAGGCCACAATTGAATAAAATGCAAAAGTAGAACTGAAAATATTATTTAACCCTATAAATTTATATATATATATATATATATATATATATATATATATATATATATATATATATATATATATATATATATATATATATATATATATATATATAAAATTATGTTATTATTGCATTTAAAATAATTTGTTATAATTAAGAATTTATACCTTTATACATTTATTTCTTATCAGTTGTTGTTTTATTCTTACACATTTTTTAAGATTGTAAAATTATTTCTTTCTGCATTTATACAAAATTTAATACTGTGTATATTGGAAAAAAATAAAAATTTTAAAACCTATATTAGAAAAAAATCCCTTGTTAAATAAGTAAAAATATAATGAACTCAGATTTCAGACACCTTTACAAAACATTTATATTTCCAGATGATTTTTTTTAAATGTTATTTATAATATGAAATCAAGGTATAAAAGGTTAAGAGAAATAATTAACAGTCTTATAGGAGTCAATCTTGTATATATAACAAAACCCAATAATAAAATATAAAGGGTTATGGGAAAATAAACTAAAAAATAAATTTCATCAACAGTTATGCATCCTATTATAGAAAGATTATAATATAGATTTTTTTCAAAATATATAATCAGTTCTACTAATCATTACATTTTAAGTAAGAGTGAATAAATTGTAAAAATATACATATACAATTTTTGTATGAAGCGTCATTTGCTGAGTATTACTAAGTTCAGAAATTTATTTATTTTCATATTTAATCAAAAATATTTGTCTATGAACTATTTAAAATCATAATATATATAATAAAAATGACAATCTATTTATTTTTAAGATGTTTTTAACAATTCTGCTTTTAAATATTGTATCCTTCATAAATCTATATTTGAACAATATTTTGGTCATATACTACTTAGTAAAATCTAATTAAACACAGTGTCAGTTAAACAAGCCATTTCAATTCATCTAAGTTTCTTTAAAGCTATCTTAACAATTTGTATTTTCAACACCTTAGATATCTCTGCAGTAATCATCAATCAACTAAATATTTTTGTGAGTGTATGGATATATGGCATACACACAAACACATATACATATATAATGTTTGTGTACAGCACCTACAGAATGAGTGTTATTTTAATGGTCTAAATTTAGTACGGATTTAGTATTTTTACTTTAATAATATAGTGTACTTATCAAAGATATTAAAAGTTTTTTATTATGTTTTGCTAGACCAAAAAAATGAAGATCTTCATATGCATTTAAAATATACATATACTCGTATATGGGTGCTATTTGTAAATAATTCTTCCTGTACTTTTTTCTGAAGTATCATAACCGGACTTTCAAATCTTCCATTCTTTGCTTGATCCTTTTTCGCATTTCTTGGTATCTAAATTACATAATAAATAAGACTAGTTAGTCGAAAAATTGTTTAAAATGCACATATCTCAAAAATTCAAATTTAGTTTCAAATTTTAGAATATCACTTACTTTAAAGCTACCCGTTGCACTTCTTTGTCTTCTTGTAATCGGTATTGTTGAAGAATTGCTCGACATTCAGCAATAGAAAGATTGAGAAACTGTGCCACCTCGCTGCTAACTTCATCTGAATTGTGACGATCAAATATAAATAATTTGGAAACATCTTCATGCGGTCCTAGCAGAACACGTACAAGTAATGGATATTCATCATCTCTAAGCCTACGTTGTTCTAAAAATGAAACATTTAGATGAAAAACATTTTAACAAATAAATAATAAATAACTTACCTCCATTATCTCTAACTACAAATAATGCAAAATTATTAGGATCACTGTCAACTTTATATTTTTCTAACATGAGATTAACAACTTCTTGAGTATTCACTAATGAAGTTACCCATACACTCATTTGACTTCCATGCGGTGGTGTGAAGATACTTGTTTCTCGGTCATAAAAATGACCATTGATTGAACATCTGCGTTTCAATTTAGTTCGAGATCGTTTTGCACCTGGTCGCCTTCTGATAGCTGTAGAACCATGTCTTGGTTTTATTTCTGATAAACTTACACTTTCCTAAAGAAATAATATTTAAATAATAAATTTGACACACATATATTTACATATATTACTATATACAAATACATACAGACAAATATGAATATTTTTTAATCTTACTTGCAAAAAACTTTCATCACAATCTGTATCAGAATCAGCTTGTCTACTTCGTTCTAAACAATCTGGTCCAGACATTGAACGGTTCAAACCTCTTTCAATCCAACTGTCATCTTGTGTAATAGATCTGTTAACTGAATCTTTTTCAATCCGTTGTGGTGTAAGTGTACTATCATTATAAGCTTCTATTTTTTGTTCATAATGTTTGACACGTTTCAATGTACCATTATGTAATGATGCTGAACTATCATCTGAAGGAGATTCTATACTAGACTGATTTGAAAGAGATGGGTTTGATTCTGAATCTATGCTAGATTGTGCTGAAATTGATGGTAATGAAACTGGCATTGTTTGGTAAAGTTTCTCATATTCATCTACTTTTCGTTCAACCTAAAGAAAAAGAATTCATTAAAAAGTGAAATAGATTAATGCAATAATTTAATTATTTTCACAATTCTTTTACCTGTAATAAATCATCGAGTTCATCCCAGTCCAGATCTTTTGAATCTAGTTTTGAAGGTAAAGTTAAGCTTTTAGGATCTTTTAATACACCAATGGAATCTGTATTAGTAGACTCTGAATGATCATCATTTGATTCAGATAAAGTTAAATTTTCTAATGATGCAACAGCAAGTGATTCAGACGATTCTGTATTTGGCATAGCTCTAAAAACAAGCACGACAATCAATTTATATATTGAATCTAATTTTTTTAAAACTTACTCGTTCGGTACAATCCCAATGGAAGACAGTTCAGATTCACTACCTAAATTAGTTGACATTCTGTATGAATTTCTTTTTCGTACTGTCACAACAGTACGTTGATCATCATCTTCCTTAAGGTGTATCAATCCTCGAACACCCCAATGAATTCTTAATGCCCCTTCTAAAACTAGTCGTCCATTAACTTCCCTGCTACGAATTTCACCAGCTCGACCATCGTAAAAGTGATTAAATACCTGAATTAAATTAATTGTTTATGTCAAGAAGTTAATTGTATCATCGGTTTTTCACTTTCTAACCTTTAACTTTGATTCTAAGTGTGACCGAGGTAACGCCGGTCCACTATTGACACGTGGTGATCCTTTTTGACCAAAACTTTTATGAGATTCAACTCTGGTTCCATGACCAAACAGCTGTGGACCGAACAAAGCTCCATAACACGGAACATGACAATACGGTACACCTTTATGTTCAGCATGTTGACCAGGATTCAATCTTTTACCACATTCTTCACAGCGCAGGCATTCGGGATGCCAGTCGTAGCCTAAAGACTGTTTCCGTTCAGCTAAAAATGAAAATCTCATATTTATAAAAAACAAAATGTAATTGTTTACACATGTTGCCTGGTGTACAGTTAATATACTAAAGAATTGTAACCACATACTACTTGATAAAAATGATATTAAATAAATATGTGCTGTTCACATTTTCAAATAATAGGTTACACTTTTGAACATGATCGTATATTTATGAACGATTTATTGACTTTGTTTCATATAAAAGAAATCATCTGATGTTAGAACAGAATACGTACCGAAATAAACAGGTTTCCCACATTTGTGACACTTCCACATTGTATTACAATGAATAGAACATAACAATGAATAAATTTAACAATTACAAATATCTAATCGAATAGGAACATTGGTTTAATATTTGACAACTCTAATTGTACTGACTGATAAACTCAACGAGTATAAAGAAGTTTACCATAAATCATGTGTTATGTGTGTGTTTGTGTGCATATGTATAGAGACTAAAGGCTAGTATAGTCGTACGCATGTAACCTGCCTATTGGCAATGTTATATTTATTTAAATGAGAAATGAAATAATGCAAAGTCCTATTTGCTTTTTAAATAATATATAAACATATCAAAGACATAAATTTAATAAATATTTTTTGTTAATCAGTAAATTCAGTTAACTTAAATCTATCTTGTAATATAGTATGTAACATATATAGCATATATATTTTTAATTAATAATTTATATCAATTTTATTATAAAATAATTAAGTACAATATTTTTTTTATAAATAATTAATGCCAGTTATATACACATATCGTGGAGCCTTTATATATTTTCTAAAAAAATAAATAAAAAAATATTCCGGTAATAAAAACGTTTTAAAAATATAAAAAAAGGTTCCGAGTTCAAAAAATGTTGTACAAAAACTAAAAAATAAGTTTTAGTCCAAAATTTTATTTTTTTAAAAATTCTTATTTTACTTTTAATTAGATAATTATTCATTCAATTTGAAAAAGTAATTAAAAAAATTACAATACATATATTTTTTAAATTTTTATTACAAATTTTTTTTATTACAAAATATTTTAAAGAAATCAAAAATCGATATATGATATTTAGGTAAAACCCAATTAAAATAGGAGAAATGGGTGAATTTTTTGAAAGAAATGTCCATTCCGTTTTTATTTATCACTAATTTCTCATAAGGTAGCTCTGGTAATTAAGAATTATATTTTTTTATTAAACAGCAATTAATATTTATTATCATTAATAAGAAATAAATGATGTTCATAAACACAGACTATGATTAAAAGGATTTTTTGTGGAGCACATGTATAAAATTCCGAAAACACCTTAAAAACTAAATTCTCATTAAAATCCTAAATCACTTAGTATAAGTAAATGGGTTAACTTTATCAATTGATACCTCAACTAAATAGAAGAATTGTGTAATTAAGTTATTTTGAGTGTTTTAAGATATTTAAATGATTTTTACGTTTCCAGACCAATAAGTAGTTTTTGTTATAACTGAGATAGATTTTTTCACGGTGTTTAACTTTTAGATTTTTATATAAGATTTATTTAACTGTCTTTTACTATTTAAAAATAATTATTTAATTGGTTTTAGTGTATTCATTTTATCATAAACAATGTTATCATATGTACAATGATTAATTATACTGTACTATTGTATTGCATATGCCAACCAGATGACTAATTTGTTTTTAAAATGTTACTTCATACAAGAATTTTATTATCAATTTTCTGATACTATCTTTTAAATTTATATTTTTTTAAATATAGTATTTATGAATTTTAATAAATATAAAATTCAGTTGTAATAACAGATCAAAACCATAACATATTTAAGTGCATTTTTATATGTATTGTTAATAAAAAACATAACTGTTTATTTTAATGACATTTATTTTTATTCCTGTTTTCTCTTCTTTATTTTTACATTTTTTTAAATAATTAATATTAAAAAACATGTTTTAATATTATATTAAATAGACTAATTTTATGAACATTATTAACGTTTCTATACATCTTCACATGTTAAATTTTCTGTTTAAAATTTTTTTGATTATAAAAATTAATTAGAAAAACATTCTTTTATTATTGATATAGTTTAATTTGCGAACGAAAATACTACATATATACATACATACATATCTACATATATATATATATATATAGATATATATACATTTTGTGGAATATTATTTATTATAGAATTTATTAACCATCTTACCATTGTCTTTTTCTATGTGTATACTTATAATAGGCAAATTTTTCTGAGTGTGAATTTTGTTTGTGTATATTTTATAAAAGCTTGTAAAAATAAAATATTTTTAGTTATGTTCAATATAGACGAGAATGAGGATTTTATGTATAAAATTTTTTAAAAAAGAAGCATTTTTTTCAATAATACATCATAAAAATTACATTTGGATGCCCCTATATATTTACATACGTACATTGAACATATATCTAACTAACTTGATCATTATAAGTAATTATGTACATTTACTTTGTTGTATGATATTCAGTTGTTAAATTAATTATTGATAGTTAAAACGAATGATAATAATATTTATGAAATATTTGTAAAAAATATATATAAACATGGGGGATGTACAAAGGTCCACTACAAGAATGGTAATAGAATGTGTGATTTATTGTGTTTTTTTATTCATCTTCTCTTCTTGTAAGTACTAAGTAATTGATAACATTAATATTTACTAAGTAATTGATGTCATTTTAAATAATTAAATTTTGTATTTAGTGGTTTATGGGTTAAGACATCCGTCACTATTTTATTTAACTCACATGCTATCAGACGTTTTTTTGAAACGACCATTTGTAACATCCGCTGGTGCAACGATATTGTATAGTGATATTAGAACATCGGCAGATTTTTGGACGGTAATAAATATTAAATTTCAAATATAAATCCATCCCACAAGCAATATCGCTTTTTAAGATCATTTGAAATTATAAAAAAGAAAGAAAACTCTTATTTCTATACTTGTATTGATATATACTTATCTACTATTTATTCTATTCCACTTATTTTTCTTTTTTTAAGAAAAATATTTTTTTAAAAGTCTTGGTTTTGAGGGCTTTTTTACGTTTAAATACTTTTTACAATTTTAAATAAGACTATAGACTAATTAATATTTTAGAACTAAAAAAGGCGAGGTGAAATTTCTCATTTTAATAACAGTAATTTAATTTAGACAATGTTACTGAGTGTGCCTATGATTTGGCGTTATACAGATACAAATCACAATATTTATATAAGTAATAATTTATAATAAAGTTAGAAAGAATTTTTTAGTCGTTTGTTGATAATCAATGATTAATTTCTCTAATTAACCATATGCTTTGTAGTATCAATAAAATTATTTTTCTTTAAAAAATGTTGTGACATACCATTTTTTTATATATTTTTTTTATTGCTTAAAAATGTATTTAAAAAATCAGTAATCATCGCATTTGAAGACAATCAACTAAGAACGATGTGTGTGTATGGACATATTTGTTTAAAAAAAATATAATACAAATATAACACTGTCTTATGGGATGGTGTCTTAATATACAAAAATAACAGTTAATGTTGATAATTAGTTTACAGAGGAATTATTTCTTGAATATCTGTATTCGGAAAATTGGTATGATAATCAAAAACCTGTTAGTAAAACTTCTAAAGAGGATCAAAATGTGTTATACGAAAATCGATTGATTGGAAGACCTCGTATTAGACAAGTAAGAGTCCGTCCGGATTCTTGTAAAATACATAATGATTTTCGAGATGTGTTTACTACATGCTATAACTATTTTTCGCCAGAGAGCGAAAGTAAACTTCCTATTGGAAGCGGTGTTGAGCAGTAAGGAAAAGATATATTTTTATGGTTTTATTTATCGTTTTTTACATAATTTTTTACATTTGATTTAATTATTCAGTAAATATTTTGGAACTATCACATACAATTCTGATTAATTAAATATTGGCTATTCAAATTATATTAATTACTTTCTTTCTATTATAATTCTCTTTTTTATCGTATTTTATTTTTTAATATTTTAATAATAACTTTAACTTTTAATAATTACTAAATGAAGTTACAAAAAAAATTAATTCGAGATGAATTTAAAGCCAAATTTTATCGTAGAGGAAAATAATATAGCAAAATGCAGTACAAGAATTTATTCTTTTAGTAACAAATCATATTTCGATAATTTATTTCTTATTTATTTGCCATTATTAAAATGTTTTAAATGTTTACATTGAAATTTTCATACATTTATTTCAATAAACAAATAAAAATTGTGAAAAATGATATAGTAATATTTTTTTACTAGGTGGACTTATCAAACTAAGGCAAAATTAAAAACATATAGTTATACTGGTCAAATATCAACTTATGAAGGTGGAGGATTTATTCAAGATTTAGATTTGACGACAGAAGAATCGAAGGATATTGTTGAATTATTAAAAAATAATCGTTGGATAGATAGGGCAACACGTGCGGTTTTTATAGATTTCACAGTATATAATATGAACGTGAATCTATTCTGTATAATAAAGTATAATTTATTGTTTTATATATATATATATATATATATATATATATATATATATATTTATATTTTTCCATTTTAGACTTGTGTTCGAATTTCCTCCTTCGGGAGGTATTATTCCTTCATCGAGACTTACAACATTAAATTTATTGTCAAATACAAAAGATTGGGATACTACTATTAAAATACTACAAGTAACATGTATAATATTCATCATTTATTATACTGTTGAAGAAGTTCATGAAATGATTAGGAACTTTCAAAATTATATACGTAGCTGGTGGAATATTATAGAATGGGCAATTATTGTGGTAAGATTAGTAAAATACGAGTAAGTCAAATTGTTTCAAGTTAAAAATAATAAACTTGTAGTTGTCCTATATATGCATCATTTTTCAAATATATCGTAAAAAAGTTGTTTTTGCAAAAATCGATCAATTTGTTTTGAATGAAGACCAACATATATCCTTCGACAAAGTAATTTATTGGGAAATAATGCACAATAACTTATTGGCTATAACGCTATTCTTTGTTTGGATAAAACTATTGAAATATTTAAAATTCAGCAAAACTATTAGACAAATTACTACTACATTTTCAGTAGTAAGTTTACATTATTATTAATATTTAGATAAAAATGATTAGTTCTTTTAATTTATTTGTAATTACTATATTCGTATAATTTTTAGTGCGCTACTGATTTAGCTGGTTTTTCGATAATATTTTTCATCGTTTATTCAGCTTTCGCACAATTAGCGATGTTACTATTTGGAGCTACGGTATTTTATTTTAATTTTTATTCAACAACTTATTCACAATTTTTTATCAGATGAAAAATTTCAGTACATACTCGAAGTCATTGTTTTCATTATTGCGAATTGTCGTAGGAGATTTTGATTATTTGGAAATGGAAAGAACTGACAGAATTCTTGGACCTTTATTCTTTTTTGTTTATGTCTTCTTTTCATTATTTGTTCTATTGGTATTCTTTTTATATACTAATACTTTACATATCATATAAATCAAATTTAGAATAAATTATCTTAAATATAAACAACAATATATTCATTCTTTATATTTTAGAATATGTTTATTGCTATTATAAATGATTCATATACTACTGTGAAAAATATATCATATAAAGATGCTGATTACAAATCTAGACATTTCACTTCGAGTTTATGGTCAAAAATTGGATGTAAATCATTGAAATGCTTTTCATTTAGTGATAATAAAAAGAAAAGTCTTAAGAAGAAAACAAGTATGATAAAAGAAAGTACAGAAGAGGCGTATCAACCTGAAATATATTACCCGCAGTATTTGACTATTCCGAAAATTCGTGACGAACTGGCTAAGTAATTTTCATAGTGGATATTTGTTTTTGGAATATTTAAATTGAAAATGAGAGTAGTTTAAGTGAAAATAGTGTTAAAAATTATTATTTTTTGTCATAATTTATGTTCGTTTGCTACCTAAAATCGCGATAAATTATTTAACAAAATAATGTAAACATTATTATGATTTTAATATTCAACATTTAGTAGTGTTCTTAAAATATTTAAAAATTAGGAAATTATATTTATTCACTTTCTTTAATAAAAAATTACAGGCACAATTTTCCGGAAGTTGAAATTGATGTGTTTATAGATTACTATAAACTAAACGATGCTGTTTTGAAATCTGAATATAAAACTTATAAATTTCTAAATGATTTAAGAGAATCAAGTTCTGATTCCAATGGTAAGATTTTTGAAATGTATTTATAATATTATATTTTTTATTTTCAATTTATTTATAGCATCTGCTACTACGCCAATGATAGGAACTAAAAGAAAAAGTAAAAGGTATATATTTTTACATACGTTGTTACTTTCGTTCCATTTACACAAACGAATATTATATATATATATATATATATATATATATATATATATATATATATATATATATATATGTACATAGGCTGTAATATAAACAAAAATTTTTTTAGTAAAAAGATTGATTTATTCCAACTTCAATCTCAAGTTGATCATCTAGGAGAAACATTGGATAATATTTTACACCAAATGAAATCATTGAAAAAATTTAGATAATCATAAAGTTTATTACAAAATAAAATTAATAAAACTATGATTATCATTTTTTATTATTATATTTTATAAGTGTAGACATAATTTCAATTGAAAGTTTCAATTATAGTTTATTAATTTAGTTTTAAGTACATAGTTTTTTAAGTTAAAAGTTGTTTAATTATTGTGTTGAAATATATAATTTTTGCTATTCTTGAGTTTAAAAAAGGTTCTTTGACATTCAAATAAGTAAAAAACAAAATTAATTATTAATTTGTAAGTTAAATGTTGTTATAGAAGTTGTATTATTAATAAGTTTATGAAAATAGTGCATAAGTATAAAATTATTATACCTTTTAAGTTAATTTAATGATTCATAAATAATTTAATATTTTTTGTAGTTGAGTGTATTTTTAATTCCTATTAATATTTAAGTGTTAACTACTAAAATACAATAGTTTCGTTCGATTTAATTTTCTCTATTTTATAATTTTATTTGAGAATACATTTTCTTGTCAATCACAATTGTAATTGCAATTTAAATAAATGAATTCATTAATTTAAAGATAGAGATTAAATTTAGTTCTTTATTTCTAATATATATATATATATATATATATATATATATATATATAAGTTTATAACTGGTTACAGGATGAAATTATTATATAAAGTGTATGATGAAACAATTCAAAACACACACACACACATATATATATATATATATATATATATATATATATATATATATATATATATACACCGATATTTGAATGTTTCTTTATACTGATATTCTAATGTTTTTTTTTAATTACTGTTTGTTTTTATTTTTATTTTCTGTACATATATTTCTAAAAAATGAAACCTAAATATTGGGATGAGAAGAGATTAATTATAGAATTTCCAATTTTCTGCATATTCTTAACAATATTTTGCGTATGTGAGTATTGAAATATCTGATAAATTTTAAATATTTTTGACATTTCTATTTCACAATTAGTAATATATAATTTGAGGCACCCGGCTTTATTTCAAGTAACTCAAGTATTAAATGCTATATTTATTGAGAGGCCATTTATATCAGACAGAGGTGTTGCTACTATCTTTAGCGAGATCAGAACTTCTTCAGACGTTTGGATGGTATTAATATTTAAAAATTAGGAATAAATTTATTAAAAATAATCGATAATTAGTTTATAGACACTATATTTAATAATTATATGTACAATAAACATTGGTATGACGATCGGTATCCTGTTAGAGTAGCAGACCCAGAAGATTGTAATATTATATATGAAAACAAATTATTGGGAAAACCTCGTTTAAGACAAGTTAGAGTTCGTTCAAATTCATGCACAATACATGAACGATTTACTAACACATTTACCAAATGTTACGATTACTATCTACCAACGTCTAAAAGTAAAGAGACATTGAGAAAAGGATCATTCGAGTAAGACATGATTATACATATTTGGTTGGTTAGAAAAATAACTTTTGTATAATTAAAATTTTATTTTTATCAAAAATTTAATTTACCAAAGTAAATCGAAACATAGTATTTTTTTGCTCAGTCAGACATATAAAAATTAATGAAATATGGTATTTTATGACTTCAAGTGATTGATTAATCAAGAAATATAAATAAACTTAAATAATTGAATATTCATCCATTAAAGATAAGAATATAATTTATAGATATTTTTTTCAGCAATTTTAATATTTTTTAATGATCTCTATAATATTAAAATTATGTGAAATATTTTGTAACGATACCCTTATAAATTTATATTAAGACTTTAATAAAATTAGAGCTTTCAATTTACGATCTCAGAGTTATTTTTAATTACTTCATTATATTTTAAAAAATATATTGATATACACATTTCCTTAAAAACTATCAAGAAAATATTAAATATAAAAATTGTTCTCTTATTTGATAGTTTTAACTTATAAATAAGTTTCAAATGTTTAATTTTCCATCAAAAAATTATTTCATATAAAATAATTAAGTAAAATAATATAATTTAAATGATTAATATTTTTAGATGGAAATATTATTCAGAAGAAGAATTGCAATCAAGTATTTATTATGGTAAGATATCAAATTATGACGGAGGAGGATTCATTCAAGATTTAGAATTGGAAGAAAATGGCACACGAGAAATAATAAACGATTTAAAAAATAATCTTTGGCTAGATAGATCAACAAGAGCACTTTTCATAGATTTCACTGTTTATAACCTTAACGCAAATGTTTTTTGTATTATCAAGTACGTTCGGATGGATTATAAGATCATATTACGATTTTATAGCTATATTTTTTACTCTAGAATTGCGTTTGAATTTCCACCTGCGGGAGGTGTTATACCAGAATCGATTTTTACAGTGATGCGTTTATTAACGAATGATTCTTTATTTAATAAAATCGTTGGTCATCTCAGATCAATAATAAATATATCTGTTATTTACTTTATTATTGATCAAATTTTTGATTTAATTGTGCATTTCAAAAGTTATATTCGATCTTGGTGGAATCTTATAGAATGGTCTATTATATCTGTAAGTTTATTATTTACATATAATACAAACTAAATCATTTATTCTACCATACACAATTTTATAAAAATATTCAATAATTGTTCATATCTTTGCTAATGTGTATTCCAATGATTATATAAAAAAACATATTTATTTGTTCTCCAATTATATATGATTTAATCAGTTAATTTTCATTATTAATATAAAATTAATAATTAGCAAAGTAAACAGTTTGAGAGTCGAAACATATCATTATTTCATATCTGTATTAATTGCAAAATTTTCTGACGTTTTATAAACTGATTATTTAATACTATATATCTTAATAAGTTTTTATGTATTACAATTAGCTTATTTGACTATTTATGATCAGACTTAAACTGTATCATGCTCTCGAAACATATTAAAAATTATCAGTAAAACAATATTGTAGATGATTATTATCTCTATCTTCTTTCAATCATATCGTGTCAAATATGTATCGGAAAAGATTGCATATTATATTGAAGATTCGAATCGATATATATCGTTCGATAAAATGGCATATTGGGAACGTTTGCATAATAATGTATTAGCTATAGCAATGTTCTGCTGTTGGTTAAAAGTTTTGAAATATCTTACGTTCAGTAATACTCTCAATCAGATTAATGCAACTTTTGCTTTGGTAAGGAAAATAAAAAAATAGAGTGCTAATTAATATCAGTTATATTAATTTATTTACCAATGAATATATTTAACAGTGTTCCGGTGATCTATTGGGCTTTACGTTTATGTTTTTTATCATTTACATAGCTTTTGCTCAAATGGCGATGCTTTTGTTCGGATCAACGGTATTGTTGGATTATTTTGAACTTATAATTTATGCATTTTTTTATTAGTTAAAAAATTTCAGCACGTTGTTGGGATCGATATTTTCACTATTAAGTATTGTAATAGGCAATTTCCAGTATGATGCGTTGGAACAATCTGATCGAATTTTTGGACCATTGTTCTTTTTGTGCTACGTGTTTTTTGCATTTTTTATTTTACTGGTATTTTAATTTTATAAAATAATGAATAAGAATAATTAAGTAAACTATGTGGTTAAATGTATAAATATACATATACTTATTATTTTCTAGAACATATTTATTGCTATTATTAATGATACTTATACATATGTTAAGCATACAAAATTGGAAGAAAAAAACGATTTTTGGTCATATGTCACTTTAAAATTTAATAAATTAAAAAAGATGCTTGTCGAAATTTTGCCCATTTTGAAACTAATTAAATTTACAAACAAAGACTTAATAATAAAAAATGAAAAAAATGAAGATACAAATGCGAGAAAAAATGATTTTGAAAATAAAACCGAAAAAAAAACGTTTTATCCAGGCTCCTTAACTGTCAAGAAAATTCATGAAGAATTAGACATGTAATTAACAGTAATAAATGAATTCATAATTGTTTTATCACTGTAGTTTTTTCATTTTGTAATAAAGGAAATACTTCCTTAGACCATAGGGTTTTATAATCATGTGGTATTGAGGAGTGATTTCTTTGTTAAGAATCCATAATATTTAATTTAATATATATATATATATATATATATATATATATATATATATATATATTATGAAATATATTTTTTTTGATTATTTATTTATTAACTTTTCTCGTATTCTACAAACTGTTAATCACGTCGATTTTGGATTTCTTTAACAATTTCTTAATCTTTTAGGAACAACTATCTGGATACTGACATCGATTTATTTATTTCGTATTATAACTTAACAGACGAACTTTTAATGTCTGATCATAAAATTTATAGATTCATAAATGATTTGGGATATTCAAGTTCTGATTCGGACAGTAAGTTTTATCAAGAATAAATATTAATATAAAATATGATTTATATTAATTTTTTATTTCAGTTCCTGAAGCTAAAAAAATGAAAATAAAGAAAAAAATTAGAAGGTATTTACAGATTATAATGTTAAAAATGCGTATTCATATATATGTGACATATAATTATTTTAGACAAATCATATACATGAATAACTAAGTGAATAGTATTTAGATAAAATCAAATTTAAATACATTTTATATTTAATAGTATTATTACTTTGTAGAAAAAGAAGGAAAGTGAATGAACTTCAAACACGTGTAAATAATATAGCACAAATCTTGGATGTTATTAGGTTGGAAATTCAAAAAAAGAAAAGAGTTCTTATTTAAATATTTTTTTACTTAAAAATCGTTTAAATGGACTTTGGGTTAAATTAACACGAAAAATACTAAGATATTTTTAAAAACACATTTTATTCTGTAAATAAATTTGAAGGTATATGAAATATTAGAATTAATTGTTTCGAAAATAGAAAAAATATGTATTTTTAAAAATTTTATTATTTTCAATAAAGTCATATAAATATACATTTTTTGTAATAAAATTGTGTATTGTTAATTTATTTTTAGACTAAATATGAAATACGTATTTTTATTAAAAAAATATATTGTTAATTTGGACAAGAGATATATATTGTAAATTAAATTCAATTTAAGAAATTCAATGGCGGGGAAGAAAATCTATAAATATTATAATTGTTATGAAATCATATTTGATATTATTTTAATGATCGAAATTGTTTATTGTTACAGACAACATTAAAAAAATATAATAATATATTAGAATAAAAAGTATTTACTACGACAAAAATATAAAATTACGATTATAATCGTACTTTACTAATATTTTTAATGAAATCGTGTGTTTGTTATAAAATTAATAAATGTATTCAATCTCAAAGTTTAATAAACTTCGCGAAATTAATTTAATAAACTTTTTAATATTAGCATTTATTTTCATTGTGAAAAGGATGTCTAAATCCTACAAATATTAATAGAAAATTCCAAAATAACATAGGATTCTGTTTCTGCACGTCTTAACATATTTAGTTTTACTAAACGACAATAGATGGCAATAAAATTTCATTATCTGTATTTCTCGTGCAGAACTCGTCTTGCAGTGAACGTAGTACAGCGTGTTTTTGTGTTTTGAAAGAATTTTTGTAATTAATTATCAATTAGGCCTAATTTTAATGTGTAAGTTTGTATTGGTGACAGGTGCAATTATTTTGCACGACTTTTCATTTATAAAAGTGTGTACAAGTGTACGACAGTGCTTTCTGGAGTGTGTTTTATTCATTTCGGTTACAATGTTTATAAAGTTTTGACATTTAAACCGTCAGCACGTTTCATCACTTGTTGAACTCACTTTTACGCAGAGGTTTGATATTAATTTTTATATACATTATTTTTTCAGTACTGTTTCATCTACCTATTTTCATGAAAAATTGTTGATTATATCAACTTATTATGCTATGAAATCATTGTACTATATTGTTATTTTTATTTAACTTCCTTTTTCAAGAATATTTTGTGAAGGTCATCCATATATTTGGGCTAAATATTTGAGGATGTAGGGTTTTATATTTATTTCTATTTATCTGCATAATTGATGATTATTTGTATCGAAAATGATATGTTAATTTCAATTAATTATAACGTTTTGTTCAAGTGCAATTACTTTTATTCTTTATATTTACTATACATATAATCTATTCATTATGCAATTTGAAATATATTTTCCCTATTCATTTTTAACTTCATAATAATTTACAAATATTTATTTTAAATAATATTTCGTTCTAATTCAGTCGAATTATTTATTAAAGTTTGAGATTATTTGCTTCGTAATTAGATAATTAATTATTATTTATATTAAAGAATAACATATTAATGTTAAAGAATTATAATATTTTGTTGAAGTACAAGGACTATTATTCTTTATATTCATTATACATATATTCTACTTGTTATATATTTTCAAATATTTTTGATCTGTTTATTATTAACTGTATAAATACTCACGAATATTTATGTTGAATAACATTTAGTTATGACTTCCTTTAATTATTTAAGATTTAAATTATTTACGTAATACTCAATCGGAAAGAATCTTATTATATAAGTGTTTTAGTTATATTTCTCAAATGTAGTTATTGATAGAAAATAATATTATTTCTATAACTAAAACACTTATAATTCAATACTGGCATTTCTTGGATAGGTTTGGTCATCTTTCTCTTGTGTCAGTATTGAAATATATTTATACCATATCATTTTTCTGGATGTGTTAAAATAGATATACTTTTAGTTTTAACTTTAGTTGCGTCACTATTTTTTTGACTGAAGATTATTCTCTAAACATAAAATATTTTATCAAATATTAATTTTTTATAACTGGTTTATTTAATTATAAATATTAAGAATTACCCAAATTTGTACTTAGTATTGCTTAAAATGATTGTACATTATTTAATTTTCTAAACCAATTATTAATATTTACTAATAATAATATTTATTTCATAATCGTTTATATCTCTCTCTCTATATTTTTAAATAATAATAAACAAATGTTATTAATATATAAACTATATACTAAAAAAAGATTACTGTTCGTTTAATTTCGACTTTTATTTAATTAAAAATGATTTTCGAAGAAATATTTTTAAATTATAAAAATTAAAAATATTCTATAAGAGTAGATTAACTAGGTGCATGTAATTCAAATACATACTAAATTGTTGAAATACCAAACTGTGTACGTTTTTATTCCAACCTTGAATATAAAACAATAATTAGCATTCAGAACAATAGTAAACAAGCTGCGACACAGAAACTTTATATCGATATGCTATGTGAATTTCTCTATTGTATTATGACATATATGTACTTTATTTTTAGCCTTCTGAATTGTTTAAATATTGCAGGATTATAAAACCAAGATCTATGAATTAAAAACGGTAGGAAAAATCTTTATAGTAGAAGAAATCAGTAGCAAAAAATCTGTACAGTAGGAAAAAACAGTAGGGAAAACAGTAGGAAGATTCAGTAATGAAAAATCTGCAAAACAACATTTTGAAGATTTTTTTTCAATTTTAAAACATATATTTTTAAACAAATTCCGTATTCATCTTAGTAGTTCCTGTAATGAAATCGATGCCAAGTATTAAATTTTCACTATATGACACCAATGTCACAGTCCCCAGGCATCGACATTAGCATACGTTTGCAATTATCTATTAATTAATTAATGAATAAACTGTCCGCGTTTCGATATTCACCGATATCATTAGAGCCATTGACATATTTCATGAAATATTGTTGAATACTGCAATCTATCCGAGTGAATGTCGTTTATTTCACATGATTGTATTTCAGCGATGCATTGAATTGCATAGTTAATGTAACAGAATGATGGTCATGAATTTTATTATGCTATTAAATGTTTCATAAATGAATTATCAATATGTGCGTGAATATGTTTCTTTATAATAGATAAATGGAAATTTTACTCCTTAATTACTTTCTTAATTCAATGATTTACAATTTCAAGTTCAATATATATTTGGTAATATTTTATATATTTTTAATTACATTCAAAAATAGTGGAAAAATAATTTAAAAATTATGTACGTTATATTTTTTTACTATTATATTTAAATAGACAATATATTTTTTTAATACAAAATTGGAACGTAACATATTTTTTGTATGTGGTCTAAATATCGTACAAAACGTGATTTCTATAACAATATTTCTGTACATCCCACGTTATATGAGAATTTATTGTATTTTAAAACAAATAAATAAGTGTTTACATAGAAATTAAGTGTTAATATTTAATTTTATTTTATTAAATATGCTCTTTTTATAAATACATTATCACAAATTATTAAATAATACAATGTATTAAATTTAACAATATTTTGCTTATTATGAACTATTTTTTAATAACTAATAAAGCTGAAATATAATTCAATACAATATTTATTATTATAAATATGTATTATTATTAAATAACATAAATAGTTCTTATATAAGTTTATTTTTTATAAACAATATTTAAATATATTTCTTTCTGGACATTTTTGTTATTTATTAAATATTTTTATTTCTAGGATAAGAAGTAGAATTGAAAAATATTTATAATGATCAATATATTATAATAATCATCATCTCCAGTGTATAACTCTTTTAGGGCCTCAAATTCTCTAACAATGATAGCCTAGTAGGATTTTTCATGTCAAATTAATTAACATACAATTGAATAAAACATTATATTTATGATATTTTTAATCCTATGTGTATGATATTAAATTTTTAAATAAACTAATTCTTTATTAATATTCTTCAAGGATTTGGTGAATTGATACAATGTTCTTAAAACATTATTATTCGTTTTTAAAAAAAATTTCGTTATTTTCTCTATATAAAAAAAAATAATTTCATTTAGTTTATGTATACACATACAGTAATAGGTCATTTCTAAAGAAAATAATATTTCAAAACGATATAGTTCGGTTAGAATATTTCTTACAGAGAATATAAAATTCAAAGTTTGTTTAGAAATACAGCACACACAAATATAAATACTTCAAAGTATTCCTGTTCCTTATATAAACATAAAATAGTCTTCATTTTCTCTTTACCTGTAATTCATTATGGTGTGCTATATACAAAACTCTTCGTACATGTTTTATCACTTCCTTTCACATAATGACCATCTCGTCTATTACCACTTCGAGTATGTCCAGTGCTGATTCGTTTACTTTCAGTTACCATGTCTGCATTCGATGCACTTTGAACTTCGCACGACAGAGAATCGAATCCATTTCCTACGTTATCGTTCTGCATTCCATTACTGTGTTGCTCTTTGATATTACCACCACCCTCATCGTCATCAGTGTACTCTACATGCTTGCATTGTGAATGTAGGTCATTGTAAATTCTGTTTGCATGTGAATCAGTAATTGTCGGTTGTTTAAGATTGGTTGCTTTATTCGATTGTATATTTATTTGTTTCTTGAATTCGTCCCGGAAATAATTATCGATGACTTGAAAAATACCAATAGTGTACCATGCCATCACAAAGAGAAAGATTATACCACGAAAGAATATGCCTATCATTTTTATTTATTTATAAATAACTAGAAATAAAATAAATTATTATTAGTTTATTGAACTTATTACAATAAAAGTATAAATGAACGAATATTTTTATAATATATACAATTCAAGATTTAAAATGTATAAAATAATTGAGTTTAATAAAAAAAAATATTATTATATCTTTATAGATGTACAATATTATGAATGATGTTTTTCTTTTATAATAACAAGTTAAATAAGTAAATACATTTAATTTATGTATGCGTAAATATTTTAAACAAAAATTGCGAATCTAATAATATAAATAGAAAAAGTCTATTAAATGAAAAAGATTAATTAATTCTTTTGAGTATATTCGACAACGTTGGTATGTTTTAGACATTGGCCTATGTATTATCTTATACGAAAACCATATATTTTAAATTAAACAATTATAAAATCATGGATAAAATTACAATATTGATAATTGAATAATTCAATAAAAAAACTTTTTGTGTCAGACGTTGTATAATATTAAAGTATGAAAAAGACATGCTGAATAACTCTTCAATTGTCGATTGAAATTATCGCTACGAGCAAGTTCCAAAAATTAAAATTATTTAGAAAATCGGGTTCGTTGTTAATAAATAACATTATTATGGATAAGAGAATGTTTTTTTGTAGAATAATTTATACGTTGAAATGTTTCTCAGGTTCGTAATCGTTAAGCTATTTTTTGAAAAGAAAAATTTATAAAAAAATTGTTATTTTTAAATATGCTTTAATGCAATCTAATAACATTTTTAATTTCATTTTTAAATTTTATATTTTTGTTCATATGTATATTATATTTTAGAATTTTTTTCAATATTTTAATTACAATCACGACGATTTCGTGATACCTCTATGAAAAAAATTTGATGTTACAATTCAAATGTCATACGAGTATAGATTAACTAAGAAAAATATTTTTTTTCTGTTTAATTTATATATATATATATAAGCATGTGTGTATGTAAGTATGTATTTCTATGTGCATACGTATTTTTGTAACTTTTTACATGATATCCCCAAGTTAAGAAAAGTCTAAAAGTTGTGATCAGTTTGATGCTTTCGGCGTTCGTATTAAAGTTACTAGTAACTTTTCCCCAAGGACCCACTATCACCTGTTCTGGACGTAAGTGTAGCATCACTTTGTGAATTTGAAGAATTTTCGAAGAAAGACGAAGATAATGTTGAAATATCATGAAATGGTCAATAATCTTGCTACGAGTATATGTGTCACTCTAGTAAATGGAATCGTTTCTTTTTCCGGTATCGGAAAATTATCCGATACTCATTAATATTTCTTCTATTACGATTTTTTTTGTTAAATGCAGTTGTATCGCTGTCTATATACTTTTTTTTATCATGTTTTTATAATTAATAGTTTCGGTGTAGATGTATTATATCACTGTTTGTTTTTGAAATCATTTTAGAAATATATATATATATATATATATATCACAATAAATTTCAATCACTATTATTATTCGTTTATTTTTCTCTTTTATTAAATATAATTTATAATATTAAAAAAAATATTTTTGATTTTTAATTTTGTTATTACAAAAATATATATGCGTGTTAATAATAAATACTTTTCTCAAATTTAATTTTAAATGGATTAAAAACAGATTAATTTAGAAAAAACGTATTGAAAATATAGTATTAATTGAAAAAATAATTTCATTCAATTTACAAAATTATTCGAAGGAATTAATTTAATGAACATTTTTCTGTTATAAAATTCTCATTAAACATTTATTCAATGAAATGTCACATTTCAAATACCTATTCATATTTAAATCATCAAATCAAAAGAACCGTAGTAAATTTACACAAATCAGTGATAAGGTATTTAGTTAACTTTGAGATATGTTTCAATTAAATAAAAAGAAACTTTAAATTGATGAGTTACATTTAAAGACGAACGCTTTATAGTCATTTGCGTTTAATTAAATTTGTCATTAAGTGAATATATTGTGTATTTTATACGATATCGTAAAACAGAACTTCATTAGACAACAATACCTTGGAATACGCATTGTCATCTCTTTATTCCAGTTTGAATTTGTTCAAATGGAGACGGATTGTCACGCTACGTAAAATGTACATAGTTACGCGTTTCGAGACCTCTTTTTCTGCTGGTTTCAATTAACTTTAAACACAGACGGTGTCGGTGTTGTTTTTAAATAAAAACAATTCATTGTGTTGTGACCTGTGATTACTCTGTGCGAAATTAACTAGATTTTCAAATAGTGTATGTCTGTTTTACATTTTTTTTTCATTTAAGTATTATTAATTATAATCCTTGAATGTTTTATTATTAGTACAAATTGAATGATTTAATCATACTGAAATATGTTATGTGTAGTAGTTATTGTATATCGAGTAAAAGTAAGTAAAATAATATTGTATTATTTTACATTCTAGTCTTTATCATCTTAAATAGATTTAATTTGACAAAATTTGCATATTTTTCTTATACGTACAAATTTAAGAATTGATTGGTGTATGTAGATCATTTATTTTAATTCAATGTAGTTTTATATATTTAAAAATTTAAATATTGTATAAATAGTTTAAAAAATTAAATAATTAAACATTAATCAACTAATTCAAAAATATACTTTTTGTATCTCTAATTCAAGTAATTTTAGTAGTTAATGGTTTTAATAATCGTTCTATATACTGTAACCATACATTAATAAATTGTTCAGGAATAGCAAGTCATTTTATTCTAGCGATGTCGGAAACTGTTCAGAATGAAATTTGTCGAAGTGCAATAATATTTATCATCATCATCTTTTCTACGATCTATCAATATTGAATTAGGTGTGACGGTTGTTCGTCGTTTTATACGACGACGACGATGTTTATGACCTTTTTTCCTTTCGCTTTTGCAGACCACTAGGAATACACACATACATAAATATATTTTTTCAGCACATTACTTTCAGGGTCTAAGTGGTTTGTGTAAGATGTATAGCTTTTTGACTTCAATTTAATTTTCGAAAATATATTTGACTTTGAATTGAATATTGTGAGTATATATATATATATATATATATATATATATATATATATATATATATATATATATATATATATATATATATGTTTGAATGATGGATGTTAAACGTATTTATTTTTCAATAAGTTAAAAGTGTCCATTTGTATCATAAATAAACTTTTCCTTTTTTTTGTTATTCACATCCATTACAATAATTTTAATGCGACCGACTGTGAATGGATGCTTTCAAGTTTCAATGTTGCGATTTTGTATTGCTACTTAACAGAAATGTTTAATGTATTAAACAGATTATTAATACAATAAAAACAGTTCGAGGTAAACTTTGAAGTTTACAGACATTTTCTTATATATATATATATATATATATATATATAATTTTTTCTTACTTCCTTTTTCCTTACCTCTAGTATATATGCATTTTAGAAAGGGTCATCATCTCCAGTTATGAATGACTTGATGATATCGTAGGCTTGTTGTATTTGAGGCATTGTCAATGTGAGAAAGAGTACAACCGAGTTAGCAATAACGAATAGACGTAGCATTTCGAATCCTTCGTTGGAACGTAACCATCCAGCAAATCCTCGTCCTTCTTCGTCTGAATCCGGTGGATGTTCGTCTCCGTCTGGATCGGTCACAGTCGTTCTTGGCGTCGAGGCTGACGTCATTTCTTTCTTATGTTGCGACTTGCGACCATGTTTTCTCATTATAAGTTTATCTGTAATTACAGAAAACGAGATTATCTCGCGTTCGTTGTTCCAGAAGTATAGTCTGACTTATGCGGCGACGACCGCCCTTAATACCCTCTTGTTTGTTGAAGATTTTTCCTACGCAAGAAATTTTGTTGCTCTTACATAGTTATTAAAATTTTAGGAATTGGTAATTAACTTCAAATTGATTTTTTTAGTAAAAAAATGTTAATAACTATATTTATTTCCTTGTCATATATTAAATTATACACACACACACATGTATATATATATATATATATATATATATATGCGTTTTGTCATTTTATTCACTTTTTTAAGATAAAAAGTAAACATCAATGTAAGAATAAAAACAGTTCCTTCAAATTTATGACTTATTGTTCTATTATTTATAATTTTTGAAATTAATGAACTATATTATTCATGACTTTTATTAAGCATTCCGATTTATTTTATGAAATCCTTGTATTTAATTCATAACTTTTACTTTCATATTAATCTTTGCACAAGAAAATGATTAGAACACATTTTATTATTATTTTTTTTAATAATATACTTGTAAAGATAATTGTGTATTGTGCTGTATTTATTATAATTATTAGTTTATAAACTATCCTTGTTGTTAAAAAAACGTATTATATCGAACTTGACAAGAATGTCTATTGGTACTTTTTTCTAAATTTTAAATTGAGAACAGGTGTGTATTCGTATATGAAATACGCCAGGTAATATTACTTTCGACAACTGTTATAATGTGTTATTTCTATTGAACACCTGCCTTTCATCTTGTTTTATAACGTTCACCAGACACGTGCCATTAGGTTTTAGTACTTCAACATTTGTGCAATTGTTAATCTACTCACTACATTTCATAAACTGTGAGTATAGTTTTTTTTTAAAAAAATAATATTTATAAAAGTTAATTGTATTAAAAAAATATACACAAATTTTTTTTGAATTAATAACTATTTATTATAAAATATTTTTCGTTTTTCGATTAGCAAAATGGTTTTTCGTGAACTGATATAAAAATGTTTATAAACAAAAAAGAGATAAGTTATATTATTTTTTTTAGTGTTTAGTAATGTATAATAATTTTCATTTTTGCATATCGTCATTTAAAACTGTTATTATATTTAAATTTTAAGTATATATTTTTATATCAACCTTTTTTAAAAAAATATCAGATCATCGAAAAACATTTACCGTTACGAAAATATCAATTTAATATAATGTACTACGTATGTTGCATATTTCTGTATGCGTTAAGTATCGTTTGAGGGGAAAAACTACGTTTAGTCGCCGAATAACGATCTATGTGACTTATCTAAACGTGCAGCTTCCTACTACTAAACTGTTCTTTAATCACTGTATCGCGATTTTGAACTGTCACATGTTATCGCGTTAACGTAATAGTTGTGATACAATGACGTCATAATACTTCACGTTTATGCGCGGGCACGGACGACGAACGTCCCTGACTCAAATCCAGTAACCCTATAGGGAATGATAACGTCATATGTTTATGCAGTGATGCTCAAAAAGAGTATAAAATTATTTAAATTTCTTGTATTTAGTTGCAGGAATTAATTTTTTATTAAAAACATATTTAGAATTGTCATTTTATAAGTGTAATTATTTTTTTTTGGAACAATTGATCAGAAAACGTTTAAAAATAATTACGGATTTTAAATATATGTAAAAAATAAATAAATAGTATTTAAAAAAAATAAAATTAGGAGGCAAACGTAAATATAATAATAAACGATGTTAATTATTTCTTTCTCTCTATAGATATTTTTGAGTATGTGCTTATATTGGGAGTTTTTTTTTTTTTGCAAAAATATCGATTTTAATTATATATATATATATATATATAATCATTTTATTCATTAAAGTTATTAGAATTTATAAATAATAGATAATCTCTTATACTTTATCAAGTAAATTTTTTGTATCAAGTTCTAGTCTTCATTATGGTAGCATTTTTCACAAATAATACATTATTTTATTTGACGACCCCTGATTTAGTTTTGATGACTTCTGTTTTAAGGATTATTTTACTTTTATACCCTATAACTATTAAATATATTGTATGAATATTTATCTTTTTATGTTTTTTAACTTGCCAATTTGTTGTTAAATATTATTCGTTACGAATTCATACTATTCGTTTTTATTTTATATTCATTCCTATATATATATATATATATATATATATATATATATATATATATATATATAAAACAGAAACATACATTTACATATTATTGTATATTCATTTTCACAGTTGTGTTTATCAAGAATAACATTTTTTGATGTTCAAATCTGTTGTCAATAAAATACAATGTAGATGAAACTTGAATTTTATTGATATTAATGAACGATATAAACGAAATCAGTTTTACGTTTATTATGTGTAATATTCACTTATTTATGGAGTATAACAGCTATTTTGAGCGCGGTGGGGATATGAGAAGGGTATAATCTAACAGATACAAGTGGTTTTCATGTTGTACTCTAAACGAATGATTATTGAAATGAACTGTGGAAAACAGTAAAAAATAATTCATCGTTTAGAAAACGAAATATTTTTTTGTAATGTTTTTTTATGTTTAGGTACACACTAGTGTATCGTTTGTGATAAGTTGATTAAAATAAAACAATCGTAAAATATGTTGAATATATTTTTTTATATACAGTATATTTATATTTATGATATTTTATTAATCCTGGAAGAAATTGGATGGATGTAAAAATTAGACAAGACTTTTCCAATCGATCAAAAAATGTAATCAGTCTTTGAGACTGAGTAAGTAGTCAAGTTTCCATTTTTTTTTAGTTAATAATCAGATTATATTTATAATTTAGTCGTTCATTCATTTATCTTATTCTATTTGATTTGAGTTGTGTAATGATAGTTTTTTTATTTTTTAATAAAATTATAGTTTCTATCCAAAAATAAAGATTTCACTTTGTATAGAGTTATTAGAGAAAATACGCGTGTTTGTGATAGAGTATATTTATATTTAACGAAAGGTCATGAAAAATCAAATAATCAGTATTCTTTCAAATAATAGTAAAAAAAATTAGAATATTTTTATTTGTTCGATATGTTCATATTTGTGCATCCCTGAATGTGACAAAAGAAAATTATATTATTAGTGATCCTCTGGTGACATTAAAGATTTAAATATCGCGCATACCCTCCGAGGTCGCTTGTGTTCATAACACAGTATCTTGTCATTCGTCGACGACTTCGTTCGCCGACAAATATTATGTCTTCTTGGTGGTTACAGTCTTTCGTCTCGTATAAAAATAGCGTAGATTAGCTGAACTGAGCTACAATGTTTATGCACAGGCGTCACGACGTAATTGGAATAATAATAACATTCTTTTTTTTAGAATAAATCTTAAATAATAAAAACACTTCTGTTTATTGTCCTATTTCTCTCTTTGTCTTCGTGTTTATATAGAGTTTGTTCTATAATTCTTATTTATCTTAAAAACACAATTATTGTAAAAATATAAATTGCAAGAAAATTATAACAACTAATTGTATTTTTATTAAATTTCTATTTTTGAGCAGTGATTTTAGTCCTCTTTTATCAATATTTGTCGATTATTTATGTTAATATTCTACAATAATTATTAAAATTAATTAGATTAATTTATACTATCGATATATTTTTATTTAGATTTGTAATTCAGTATACACATATTGACTAATACAAGTTTTTATTTTTCCGTAAAGATTTTTCTGTATTTCTGAATATTTTATAGTGTTTAATCAATATCTACTTAATTCACAGTTTTTGTCTTTAAAATAGGTTGAAAATTTCCAGATCACGTCTTTAGAGTTTTTATTTTTTCCAAATATAATAAATATTATAAATCACAGTTCTATTGTTGAGCACGAAAGAATAGAGACCTCTCATTTTGAAATACATGTACATGTAAATGTTTGAAATATGAAAATATCAAGTAATTATTTTCCAATCGACTAAAAATCATTATTGTAATATAAAATCAAAATATTGAAACAATTTCTTACTAATAAAATAATACTAATAAGTGAAACGTTATGAAAAAATATTAACGTGTAAAAAAATATTTAAAGAGATAATATAAATTGGAAGTTATTTATATTAAATATGTGCGTATTTATTGAAAAATGTCAGTATTATAAAAAAATGTCTATACATTCTCATTATCTCCTAAAAAATACCAATAGAACTGTTATTAAAATTTTAATTACTGAAAAATCTATAAATATTTATATATATATATATATATATATATTTATATATTTATTGTGATCTGTATTCTATACGGACCTCAAGCATATTTTCGAACGTCACAGCCTCTGTCAACGACGACGCTGCTGTCGTCGTCGTTGTATCAAATGGTATTGACACAAAGCTCGCTCGCCACGACTCTAGTACCACTACTACGTCGTTTCGGAAACGCCTAAACACATACCTGCAATGTGTAGATAACGAAAATTATTATTGGCGTTTGTGTAACCCTTCTTGTTAATATCTTTTGTCAACGTCGCAACGGACAGTTGTACGTACGAACCAATTCTTAAATATTGTTATTAAATCACAAGGGATGCAGTTGCAGACTTGTGTACGAGCAGTGATGTGAACATGTGTCCTTTTTGTAATTATTTAAATTATACCTTTTCATATATATATATATATATATATATATATATATATATATATATATATATATATAAATATAATTGTAAATTATAAATATATTGCAACTATACTTTTTTTTTAAAAGAATAATTGTATTTACAATAAATTCAAACAAATATTTTAATTTTAGTTATCGTAGATATAAAAGTATATTTATTAAATATATTTATATTTTTAAATAAAATATATAAGGATAAAAATAAATTTATTATTGTTTAAAAATGAATTGATATTTATATTATATATCATATATTCATATATATATATATATATATATATATATATATATATATATATATATATATATATATATATATATATATATATATATATATATATATATATATATATATATATATATATATATATATATATATGAAATCAAGTGATTTAAAAAGACAATTAACTGGAATCAGTACTTTTTGTCGTATTATTTATATATTTTTTTAAAGTCCTTTATTAAAATTAGCTACAGAGGGAGAAAATACATACATACATACATATATATATATATATATATATAAGTATATGTATTTGAATTAAATAATCTTAAATATTAATGTAAATACCTTATTTTGCCCTATATGTATAACAGTAGTTTCATTGAAGTTCTCGACGAAATTGAAAAAGTTTGCACAATAGATTCCGAATTTTTTCTACTTACACTCTGTACTACAGAAAAAATACAAGTATAGCTTTACTTTTTTCGTTGCAAATATTATGTACTCACTTCAACGTTCTTCGAAAGCACACTACGTGATTCTATAGAATTCCGTGTATGTTAGTCAGTATACAGAATGTTATCCAATTAGAGGGTTTAGTGGAAAATACTAAGAAATGTCTCTGTAGTTATATGATGTCGTTCTTTGCTACGGCTGTTGTATGAAATATTTACAGTCATATACACGTATATATATATATATATATATATATATATATATATATATATATATATATATATATATATATATGTAAGTAAAGCATGTAATTATTTTCATGCAAATATGTCTGAGTTCCAACATAGAACAGATTTATAATTAGAAGTATAGTTTTTAAAATCCAGATTTGGAATTGAATTGTAGAGTGGTTTTATTAATATAGATTTTTTACATTATACATTTTAAATCTATTATTCATCCATATAATCATTTATGTAATATATATATATATATATATATATATATATATATATATATATATATATATATATATATGTATATATATATATATACGAGTATATATATATATATATGTATGCACGTAAAGTTACACACAAAAAACGGTTAAATGTAAATATGAAAGTTTAATTGCCAAAAAAATGTATTAATTTCTTTTTAATAAACCTATTCTTAATATACATATTCCAAAACTATTTATAAAGAAAAATTTTTTTCCATTGTCATTTATGTACTAGTACTATATTATGGAATATGAACATTCTGAAACCATATAAGAAATTCTCATTTTTCGTCTTGAATAATTAAGTATTTTTTTGCATTTATATACAATGCATTAGTATTTTCGTTTTATTTAAGTATTTGTCTATATACATACATACATAAATACATACATATATATATATATATATATATATATATATATATATATATATATATAATGTGTATATACGATTTTGTAGTATGTGCTGTTGTATCATCAACTTTGTTTTTGACTACTTAATATTTATTTTAAATTAATCCAATGTGAAACCTTATGGATGTTAATTCTCCCTATATAGCTATTATTGTGGTTTCCTATATATGTATTTAGTAAGCCTGTACATGAATGTAAATGTTTATTTACGTGTATATATATATATATATATATATATATATATATATATATATATATATATATATATATATATATGTGCTAATTAAATGTTACTTTTAATCTGATTTAAAATGAATATCATTAGAGACAGCAGTGTATATATGTATTTCTAAAATAGTATATTATTTTTATAAACATAATAAGCGATGCAAATATAATTGTATCATTCACGATATTTACGCTGTAGAAAGCTTTAAATGTATATTTAATTAATGGCGTGCGTAATGAGATTACAAGTTTATTTTACGCAGCAGGTAACTATGTTGCCATTGTTGTTGTTACTGTTCGCAAGTCTCGAACTAGACGTATATGAGATCTTTAACATGTGACATGTTTATAACCGATCGAAGAAAAACATTTAGTCGTCACTGTAACAAGATTCGTCATAATTGAAATTTGAAAGGATTAGTGTAAATTAGATTTTGTTTGTTCACAGCATGGATGTAAAATGTTTATATATTATTATATACACATATCCAAACACGAATACACACACACACACACACACACACACACACACACACACACACACATATATATATATATATATATATATATATATATATGATTTAGTTTGGGCTTTGTTGAGGAGTATGCAAATCTGTTTATGTAGTAATAAATACAAATTAATACATTAGGTGAAGTTGCAAATATTTTTTTTAATTATTTAAAATATTTATTTTAATGAAAAGTAATAATTTATATACAATATTGTTAAACAGTTTTAAATGTGTTACTGTTGAATTCTAACAAAACCTTCGTTTCGATGATATTCTACTCTTTCGAATCAAATAGGCAGAAATAATGAAGGGAGGTGTTTGAGTGAACGTTAGAGAGAGATAAAAAGAAATAGAAATGCGAAACGTATCTTGCGTACGTAGTACATGTTGAAACCATAACATCTGGATCTGATGGAACGCTTTCGACCGAAAACTTGACTGATACAGTTGAGGAGTTAGTGACGTAACTTTCGTCGTAACAATCGGTAGTGTTTTCGTTGTCCTCGCAAGAAAATTCTGCCACTTGACGACGTTCGTCGACATCTCCTCCTCATTCTCTATGATCTTTTCCCAGTACATGCGTGTGAAATATTTTTTGGTTTCGACAAGTGCACAAACATCAAGTATATCCAACTGTCATCAGTGGAAAACTTTTAATGTCATAGCTGAACGTATCTTCTCAGTGTTTTCGTATTAGGTTGAATAAATACAGTGTCACAGTTTCGTTCTATTGATACGCTCAGAGCTTATGAAAACTGTACGAGGCTAATCCGATTACGTAACTTCGTCGGAACGATGTTTAATGAATCAATTAATGTCTGTCCGTTCTGGCATCAGATGACGGAAAACGACGATCAGAGTAGTCATCCGGTAAAGTCGACGGATGACAGAAATGATTTTAAAGTAGACAGTTTGATGGATTAGAAATAGAGGTCGATATATCAGAAATTAGAAACAATTCCTGAAGGAGTTATCATTTGCTTCGATTCATACAGAACGAAATAAATTGTTACGTAAAAAAACTATTAACAGCATTTATTTTCTTTGGATATATTTTGTTTAATTCAAGAACTAAAAGCACTTTATAGTAATATTTTCATTATTGTAATATTGTAAAATAACATCATTAGATTAATTTTTATTTTATGTTTAAAATTGCTATTTTTATATCGATTTAATTATAAAATGTATTTTGATCATTTTTATAAAAAATTATATTTTTTGTTATTTACGAGATAATAAGAAAATAAAATTGATCGACGACCGCAAACAGAGCCAAGCATAAAGTTGTTCTTCTCGATAAATACATTATGTAGAAGAAACCCGCTTCAACTTTTCCATCTTTCGATTTATGTATGTTATCTTCGACGTTGTAATATTCATTTAAATGAAATTAAAAAGGAAAACGAAAACCGTGCTTGCTACACGCCCGCGTTCTCTGCTTTATACTGGAGTCGCACGCACTCGATTTACGTTTTTAAGAACGTAAACGCTCATTTTAATAACTTCGCGAACGCTTCGGCTCGATATTGAATGTAACAGGCGCGAGTTGTGAATAAAAAGTTCCAAATATTATTTTATCGGCGCGTCGAAGTTTTTAATGAGATTTATGAACGAGCGAACCGTTTTTAAACAATACATGATTTTAGGTGTCGCAATCTAATTTGAATTAACGGTTGATTGTTATTTAACAAATATTTATTGATTGCTTTTATATGTAAATTCCAACATTGATTTGAATTTTAATAAAATGTGTATATTTAAGATAATAGGCGATTTGAAAAATCAGTTCAATTAATTATATTTGATTTTATTTTCATATTCAAATAATAACTTATTCTCATGCTATGAAAATACGTTTGAACTAAAAATAAATTCGTACTATATTTAATTTTAACAGTTTTTTTATATTTCTGTTTTACTATCTACTTTTATTATCTTATATACTGCAATATATTTGCACTGTTTACATTTTAATAATGTGTATATGTAG